>JAADVD010000012.1:0-164200 GCA_023334535.1 Pythium vanterpoolii | reverse complement strand
GTTCATACCAACACAGGCTTGTCACAAAACTGGGAGAACACATCTGTAATATTTGAAAATAATGACCGGACATGAAACTGACTCGATTAGAGGAGCGCTGCCTATAAGATCACGTGTCCTATAAGATCTATATGTGAGTAGGCCATGACGTACGCGGAGCGAGCTGCCAAAGGAAAACAGCAAAGCAATACAGATTCTCCTACAAATTACGCAAGCCCCGAAAGTCGAAGTATACAGCCAAACGCAAGCCCCCAAGGACTCAACAGGGGTGATCGCCATGACTGTGTCATGCAGACAATTAGCTTGGCGCGATTCAACACCCGCGCAAATCTAGCGGTGTGCGCTCAAGCCCAGCCCAAGCCCACCCCAAGCCGACGTCATTGACGTCATCTCTTCTGAGAGCGAGGACGATGACGACATCATCTCTTCAGCCTCTGTTCGCCAGGCAGACAACAGTAATGCTCCGGTGGTGGTTGACTGTACACAAGGCGACAGTTTTGGCCGGATGTGGCGGCGATGATGACCAAACACAACAACGCCGAGCGCTTCCAGTTTCGTGACGTTGGGGATACCGATACCAGGTTGTCAAATTTGCTGTACAGTTTATGTGCCTTCAACAAAGAGGGCTTCAGAATTCTCAGTTGTCCGCAAGAACTGAGAATTCCGAAGACAGTGAGTCGTATCCTGCACAACAATGACCAGATCCAGTTGAGCAGGATAAACTCCATTGTGGATGGGGTTTGTTCATCCAACCCCACGCACACCACCAGACCCTCACCTACGCGTCATCCCGCGCTCTCCGCGGCCCGCTCCTCCACACCAGCAACCTAACTGGCGCTCGAAAACGTAATCGCCACCAACGGCCACATGCGTTCGGTTCTTGGGTTTGCTTGTCGTAGAGCGCTAGCGCGTTAGGCGCCGCAGCTCGCTTGGATGCAACCCACTGCTTGATGTCGACCCTTTTCTTTAAATCTTCACGACTGAAATCAATCAGATCGATAATGAATGCAAAAAGTAGCTTGTTGCAAATGCCGAAGGTCTGGCTGGTACTGATTTTACTCTCAGCAAAGTTGGTTGTTCGCCAACCGTACGCGTGGCGGTGCTCGTGTTGAGCTCTTCCAACTTCTTGAATAAGCTTGGGAGCCTGTAGGACACCACTACGTCTACGGGCTAGTCTTGGACAATCTTCTTGTCGAAGTACTTTAGTACGTTGTACGTTGGTACAATGTGGCACATTTTGTTAATAAAGTATGCCGGTGGAAGTAGCGCATGCTAGCATAGGAGTGCTGTCAGTGTAGAAAACATGCATGAACTAAGTAGGAGTCAAGTAGGAATCAAGTGAAAGTTAGTGACTTAAATGTAGCACGCAATCATGCGAACTAAGGACCTGATCCGATCAATAGCTCTCCAATCCAGCCGACTGCCACAAGTCTAGTCAATGTCTTCCTCTAATCCTTTGATACTTCTTTGTACGGTAAACGGTAAGTTGCTGCTCGATACACGTCGAGTTGGTCTCGGTACACTTCGAGTTGGTGAAGCGCCTGTACTTGGTTCTGGATAAATGACGCTAACACGCGATAGTTGCTCGAGATGGCGTAGCGAACTGAGGTCAACGAGGCGAGCTGACACGCGGTGGCCATGACAACTGAGAAGTGCACTCCCGGTGCTCAAGCAGGACGGACGGACGAGATGTAGCAGGACAGTTCTTCTTTCGGGAGATCTCGCTTGTATGCAAGCACTTTGACTGGACAGCGCGGGCGATGGTTCTGTTACCACTTCTAGTGGCCACCTTGGCAGGCTTTCCCTCATTAAACACATAGTTCTCTACGTGCTGAACGACGTTTTTGCCAAGTCAAAGGACTGGCCCTTGAAGATGTTCACGTCCATCTGCGTAATTCTCGGTCTGACACTTGGACGCATTGCACTGTCGATAGAGAAATAGTGGTGGGAAGCTGTATGTATCCGGGAATGAAAAGAGTTGGACCTAGTACCGGTATTCAACCGGTATTTGATGTTGTCCCTAGGTGCGCTACTCTCTTACTGTTACGGTTTTTTCCGTTAACCTGTACCACCGGTTTCTACTCCCATCGGACAGTTCCCCTTGACAAGTGGCCCATTTCCTCTACTAACGCATATCGACTAACAGAGGTGAAATGACGACGCCGTGCGGCACGTCGTGTTCTCCTTCTCGTCCGACGTGAACCGTCGCCAGGTTTTAGAGATCTTCAAGCTCTCTCCGCAATCTCCTCAGTGTCATTCGCCAACTGTCGCCCTTACGTCCACGTCGATTCTCCTCTTCCCTCCTCTCCACCATGCTGCCGACCGTCCGCTCGGCCGCCACGCGCACCCACGTCCGGTGCTTTGCCAGCAAGGCGCCGCACGTCGACGAAGCCGCGTTCACAGACTTTTCGCTCAAGCTCTCGGACGAACAGCGTGAATTTCAGCAGCTTGCGCGCAAATTTGCGCGCGACGAAATGATCCCGAAAGAGCGGCATTATGACCAGACCGGCGAGTACCCCCAAGAGATTTTCGAAAAGGCCTGGAATCTTGGCATTGTCAACACGCACATTCCCGAAAAGTATGGCGGGCTGGGGCTTGGCGCCCTTGACAATGTCGTGATTGGCGAAGAGTTGGCGTACGGCTGTACTGGTATGGCCACGGCCATGGAAGCCAACTCGTTGGCGGCCGCGCCGCTGTTGGTCGCTGCCAATGATTTCCAAGGCAAAAAATACCTTGGCCGGTTGGTCGACGAGCCGGTCCAGGCCGCATACTGTGTGACCGAACCGGGCGCAGGCTCGGACGTTGCCGGGGCCAAGACCACGGCTGTGAAAAAGGGCGATAAATGGGTGATCAACGGCTCCAAAATGTGGATTACCAATGGTAGCGTCGCCAAGTGGTACTTCGTGTTGGCCAAGACCGACGCCTCGCAGTCGGCCGGCAAGGCATTTACGGGCTTCATTGTCGACGCCGACTCGCCGGGCATTACGGTCGGTCGCAAGGAAATTAACTTGGGCCAGCGCTGCTCGGACACGCGTGGCATTACGTTTGAAGACGTCGAAGTCCCAGCTGAGAATGTGCTCGGCGCCGAAGGCTTTGGCTTCAAAATCGCCATGCAGGCGTTTGACATTACGCGTGCGCCAGTGGCGATCGGCGCCGTCGGCCTCGCACGCCGTGCCTTTGACGAAGCCAAGAAGTATGCGGCCGAGCGCAAGACCATGGGCGTGCCCATTGCGCAGCACCAGGCGATCCAGTTTATTCTGGCCGATATGGCGACTGGCATTGAAGCCGGTCGGTTGCTGGCCTACAAGGCTGCGTACGAAATTGACTGTGGCCGCAAAAACACGATCTTTGCGTCCATGGCCAAGCGCTTTGCGGGTGACCACGCAAACCAGTGCGCGACCGATGCAATTCAAGTCTTTGGTGGTGCCGGGTTCAACACTGAGTACCCCGTCGAGAAGCTCTTCCGTGATGCCAAGATTTACCAGATTTACGAAGGCACATCGCAGATCCAGCGCATGATTATTGCCAAGGAGATTTACTCGCGGGGTACGCTCGAGCCGTAGAGTAGATGCTAGTCACAGCGAAGCGGATGGGCCTCTGCCTGTTCCGTACCGTTTCACTGGGGAAAAAATGGAAAATATATCACTCTCGACGGAAAATGATTTACATTGGAGGCATCACTTATTTTCACGTGAGGCTGGGGAGATTTCGCTGCACAGCTATGAGCCGGCGGTCTTCACCGCCGATCGCGTTCCACAGTTTACGTGGTGTCTTATCCTTGGGCGGCACGGGTGCTTGGTGCTTGCAGTACTGCAATGGCACCGCTGCGTCCGTGTGGCCAATGCCCAGCCGCTCGCTGTCGGTTTTAAGAGGAGTAGGCGGCGATTCTTCCCGTGGAGACAACGGAGACCGTAGCGGTCGTTGAGATGCAAGTGCTTTGAGCTCGGCAATGATCGCCGAGGACTCGGACGGCGGTTTAAGCCGGCGATTCCGCTGTGCGAACGGGTTTGTCCGTGCGTCACCCGGTGACGATGGCCTATTGCACATAGAAAGGACTTGGTCTCACATGGTAACCTGGGGAGTACTCCTCTCGCTAGACACGTACATAATCACTTCGCGCCAGTCGGGGTCTTTAGCTGGGAAATATGCGCGGGAGGACGGCGGCCGCACAGTCGTTCGTGGCGTTGTTCGCTGATTGGTACTGGTTTGGACTGGACGAAGCACCGGCGGATGGAGTGTTATTTCGAGCGTCGACTCGCCGTTGCTTTTGCCCATGAGAACGGCGATATTCTCACTCACGTTCCGGCGTTTCCACGTGATCGGTAGGCCAGCAGTGGCTTTCTGCTGTAGTGCTGATGCGTGATCGTCCGTCTCGATGCGGTCCGCTGGAGAAGTCTCGTCTTGCTTTGCATCCTGCTCGTCCGACGGAATAGGATCCAACTCCGGGAATCGCACGATCGCTTTGTTCTGGAATCGCACCTTCCCTTTCGGTAAAGCAGCCATCGCGGTAGCCTTTGGAGACGATGCCGATGCTGTCTCACTCTCGCCTTTCCGACCTAGAGACTTGGGACTCTCATCACCTCCACCAAGCCAAAACGGCATTTTCTTTCGTCGCTGGCTTGGTGATGCACTCGCGTCATTGATTCCTTGGGTCGGCAGTTTATCCGGTAGTAAATCGTCTTTCGAGAGCATGAAAATGCCGGTCGCAACGCCCGCTAGCATGTCTCCGTCGTCGTTCATAAAGCACAAGCACGTAACCGCCATGGCGATCTGTACATGCCGCAATAGATTCTTTTGCTGGTCCCAGATCTTGATCACAGCATCGACACTGGCCGTAAGTACCAACAACTTCGCGTCCAAAAAGTCGGCTCCACAAACCATCGCGTCGTGGGTCTCGTCGCTGCCTGCCAAGGTCTCGACGGCGTCCAGTGAATCGCTGACGTTCATAAACACAACGGCACCATCGTCATACCCCGTCAGCAAGATCTCACTGGTCGGCGCCAATACAAAACAGCTCGGCTGCTCGTGGAGCTCGACCATTTGCCGCAGCGTAAAAACCGGCTGGAACTGCCAGATGTGGACGCGCCGGCCGGCGTCGAGACTCACACACAGTGGTGACGAAGCACTCACAGCGATCGCAACGACACTCGCATCGTGGGCGTCCAGAGAAATAGCTTCCTGAAAGGAGTCGGTCAGCCCCGAGTGCCAAAAGACCAAGTGGCCAAATTCCGAGCCACACACAATCCACTCACAGTCCGACTGGATGAGGGGACTGGGGCCGTCGCTTTCATCTTTCGGTGGCGAAGGAGATCTCGTCATAAGATGATCAAGCCGTTTGGACTGCTGCCGTTGGTTGACGAAGGTGCGAGTGCGACTAAGGTACTTGTGTTGAGCGCGACCGTCGCTGCCGACGACAGCCCCGGCCGAGCGAAAGAATGGTGGGTAATAACAGCAGCAGACGCTGCGGATCGCACCGCGAAGTGCTAGATTCGAAGCGATATGTGTGTTACCGTGAGGTCCTCCAACAGGAGCAGCATCGCCATCGACGGCTGCTGATTTCTTCAGAGCCGCAGGCGGATGACGGTGGCCAGTGATGCCAGCGTGACTGCCAATGATAGACGGCGGCATGGCATTGATATCGATCACGCGGTAGCGCCTCGAACTCTCGTTATTCTCCTCCTTCTCCTCCTCCTCTGCTCCCGCGTCCTCTGTGGGTTTTGTCTTGCGAATGTCGACGATTAATATCTTTTGACTCTCGAGCAAAACAAACAGTTTATTACCCCCGATGTGGAGGGCAAGGCCGATCACGTCGAGTGTATGCTCCTCTGGGATCCACGTGAACGACGGGGCTTCGTTCGCGGCACGACCCAAGAACAAGCGAATCGTACGGTCTGTACCCGCTGCAACAATCCACTGTTTGGCCTTTTCCACCCCATCGCTCTCGGTGGATGGGAGGGGGAGCTGCAACCGCCGTGGAGGACTGAGCTTTTCCCCTGGAATCACTGTGTCCTGGCATGCAACAGTCGCTGCGGTGGGAAACACCACGCGCTGCAAAATGCTTATGGGCGAGAGCGACGCGAGCTGTTCTTTCGCGGCCGACTGGATCGTGAAGATCTGCACAGCACTGCGGACACGACAATAGAACCGACACGGATTGGTCGTCGGCGTGAGGAGCCCGAGAGCAAACACCGGCTGCCGAATATCGAGGCGGTGAGCCTGGCGACGCGCCTCGAGATCCCACAGCCGGACCGTACCGTCGAGCGAACTCGAGATAATAAGGTGCGACGAGAGATGCACGGCAAGACCAGTTACCGCCATGGTATGGTCTTTAAACAAATGAACAATCGACGTCGGGTGCACCGACAGCACAAAAAGACTGCCATTGACACAGCCACAGACCAGGTACTGGGTCTTTTCGTGGAGCACAAATGCTGTGATCGCGCCGTGCTCGGGCGGGATGATGTCGGCGAAGGTATCGATGTGATGACCGTCGGCCGGGCTGAAGACATCGATGCGGTGCTTACCGTGGGCATAGATCCGCGTCTGGTCGCGGTTGAGCTGGACCGACTGGACCCATGCGAGGTCGTGGGCCTTCGGCACGCGTTTTGTGGTGTTCGTGCTGGAGGCAGTGGGCGTCGCCGCGTGGAAGAAAGTGGGCGACGCGGCGAGGTCGTACAGTGGGTTCAACACCGCCTCGGGATCCGCAAGGTGTTTGCCGCGTACGTCCCAGGCCGCACAGCCATCCACGCCCCCAGCGAAAAGCCGACTGTGTTTGCTATCAAATGCGAGACTGAGGATCGCACTGCGGCCGGCAAAGACGCTCGCGAGTTCGTTGACCTCGTGGTCAAAGATCTTGAGCGTGCCGTCCAACGCCGACGCGACGTAGAGCTGACGCGTGTCGACAAAGGTGATGGCCTGGAGAAAGCGCGACGTCCGTGGCGGGAGTGCGACGACACGGAGGTCGGTGCATGTGGTCGTAGAGGATTTTAAAGCCTGCCATAGCCGGAGACTCGTGTCATCACACGACACAAAGCAATCTTGATGGCGGTTGTAGCACACGGCGTGGATCACGGCGTTATGGCCGGTGTAGCTACACTCAGCTCGGATGACAGCAGTCTGCGCCATGGACCATAGAGGCACACGCCGATTTAATCAGCTGGATTCGTGAGAAAAATCAAAGAGACTCTCGTAAATTCCTAAACACCAAGTCCCGTTTTGTAACTGAGTACGGGAGTGAAACGGTGAGGCGGTTTGAAAGAGGCAAGATGAGACCCCGTAAAGTGGCCGAAGCACGGCTACAGGTCTGCTGGAGGACAAAGTACGATCAGGCCAATGGCCGACGTCACTCTCGATCAGCATGGATTGCAGGTGAACAACTGGTCGTTCTATGTACCACACGATGGTACTGCGTAGAGCTCTCATGAGATACACCCCCCAGGTCGTAAAGTAACGCTTTCTTGACGCGAAATATGATGCGTGCCAAGAGGAGAACGCAGTACTATGTAGTGTAGCAGTGAAAGCAGTGCAGAAAGAAGACGTTGTATACCATAAACTCGTGTACTCAATAATTAGACGTACTACAGAAGAAGCTTCCTACGTGGGCTCGGGAAACAGGCGTCGCACCAAGGCAGCAGTGGATACTTAACTGCGCTTGACGCCACACTTTTGCGACGGCGAAGGAGCCGGAAGCGTCGACGCTTCGCCAGCTGCAGGCGCCTTGGTCGTCGTCGATGGTGCCCGCGTCGTGGACGCTTCGCCCGCCACTGGCGACTTGGTCGTCGCGGCAGGGGCAGTGGCAGGGGCAGTGGTAGGGGCAGTGGCAGGGGCCTTGGTCGTGACGGCCGGCGTGGTGCTGTTGCCAGCCGCATCACTGCCACTACCGCCCGCGGCCGCACCGCCGCACTTTTGAATGTCTGCCGGAATGCCAAACTTGTACTCTTCCTTGGCCTTGCTGTTGTCGCCCTTGTATGCTGCCGAGGTCTCGATCGCCGTGCTGTGAAAGTAAAAACACTTGTCGTTCCCTTGGTTCTCGAGCTTGGTCACGCGGTCGCCACCGACAAACGTCGGACACGACGGCGCCTTGGTCTTGGTGCCCGCGGTCGTGAGCTTGAGGTCGGCGCACGATTTGAACTGCGGCTCGGCCCAGCCCATATTACCATAGCTTGATCCGACGGCAAACCACATCCACTGGAGCGTATAGTCGCCGGCCGGGAGCCAGTCCGGCAACGTGATCGAGTCACCACAGCTGATGGTATTGTCGCCCGAGCTGTCGCCGGCGTACCGCGAGTTCTGGCCTTTTGGGAGACACGTCGGGCCGGATTCACGGCACGTGTAGTAAAACACGTTCTTGTCAAAATTGGCTTTGGATTCCGAACCCGACGCAACAATCGACCACCGGATAAAACCGCCGAGGTGGTTATTGCGCCAGTACTTGACGTCCATCTTCTCGCCGGCCGAGTACGACGTGACTGTGCCCTTGGTGTTGCTAGGGCAGCCCATGCTGTTGTCGGCGTCGGTGCGTGGCGCTTGGACGCGGCCCACGGGTTTGACGAGGTACGAATGGGCATGAGCGGTCTGGCACTGCAGCGACGCCGCCACCATCAACGACAGCACAGCCGTCGATGCAATAGAAAGCCACTGCATGTTTTTCTATAGGGAGCGATAGACGGGGATCGAAGTGGGGGGAGGGAAGATGGCGAGTTGGAAAATGACTCTAGAGACAGAAGGGATCCACGTGATGTGGAGGACTCTGGATATTGGACGGTCCAAGATCGTTACATTGCACTAGACGATACGGCTGATTTGTTGCGCCTTTACCGTTCCTATATGCCACCCGGTACGGTAAGCGCCTGCTCCGTCGGGAGCTGTAGATCGGATCCACTATGCTTCTAGTATCGAATTACTAGCTGCTGGGGCTGTCGTGAGGGAATGTGCGGATTTGACAGATGGACGAGTCCCGAGTTGCTGTGGTTGACAAAGCGCGTCACGTGGCAGAAAGAGTCAGTACTATCCACGATGGCTACATATCCTATACGAAAATCAAGTCACGACCTGAGTTGCGATCTGATCCCAGCTGTTCGTAGATGGGGAACCACACGGTGGCACCCGGCATGACGCACGTGATCCAGGCGGAGGCCGCGCCAGCTACATCGATACCACACCATGCGATACGATGAGAATGGGTACACTGACCACTGCATCCGAATGTTCGGATGCGTCCAAACTCTGGACGCCTCCGGACCACAGTCGTTGCAATCAAATACCGCTTTTTTGTACTTGGACTCCTCTGGATCGGAGACCCTGTATCCGGATCCGGCTTGTATCACTGGACGTCTTCGGATCAGCAATCCTGCATCTGGATGCACTTGGTACAGGCTGGCAAAATGGAACTTGGATGCCATAAACATTAAACATGGCAACTCCGATTCGCGAAAATACAGTTGGATACAAAATAAATACCGCTTCGAGGGCGTAGTCTAGTTGAAGCGGTTCGCGCCTTGCTCGTGGGCTTGCCCATGGACTACTGGCGGTCGTCGCGTTGGGCTGTGGGGTCTCCCATTCCCATGGCCATTGCCACGTGGCTGCGTGCCCCACACCGCGTCCCACAACATCGACAGATCCCACTGCAGATTATCATCCAAAAGATCCGGTTGCAGACCGCCGTCCAGTACATCGCCGTCCATGGCCGTCGGCTGCTCTTGGAGGCGTCCATTCAGAATCCGTTCGATGGTGCGTTCCGGCGACCGCGTGCGCGTGAGGTCCTGACGGATGGTCTGCGGTGAAAATTGAGGAAACACGTCCAGTACGCGATCAATCATGTCGTCCGTGATGGCAAACGGCGTGGTGGCCTGGGGCCGCACAATCTCAAACGAGAGATTCGGTACAAACGGCACCCAACGCGATAGAAACTCCGCTACAGAGAGAAAGAGTCAAGTCAGCTCCTCATGAAATCGAGATGGCGTCGACCTCATGAGAGTCCACGTACTGCTGATGCGGAGCACATTTTCTCGTGCCGGATCTTGCGCTGCTGCTTGTGGTGCTGCTGCAGGTTGGGCGACGACGGCTTGCGGTGGATCCACATGCGGCGTATCTACGTGTTCGTTCTGGTCTGGATCTTCGCGTCGCTGGTCGGCAATGCTCGACTGGTCCACAGTCGGTCGTTCCTTCTCGGCCGAGACCGACTTGCGGCAGAGCGGACAGCGGAAATAGGCGACGCCGGTGCGCGAGCCCGACTGGTTGTTTGGCGGTGGTCGTGGTCCTCCTGGTGCTCCTACACCGACGCCGTTGCGGGCTCGTGCGGCGGCCCGCGCCGCTGGATCCAAGGTCGCAAACGAGTCGCCAATCGATGCTTTCTGGAGGCACTGGCGGAGACAGTAGCGATGAAACAAGTGGCCGCACTGGAGCTTCTTGGCGTGTGTGTCCATCGACTTGAGGCATATGACACAGACGTCGTCGTGGACTGCCGCGAGTTCGTCTTTGGTCGCGTCGGGAAAGAGACTGTCGAGTTCGACGACCACTTGTTGGTAGACTTGCACTTGCTTGATTTTCTCGAGCACTTCGACGGTCGCGGTCTTGACATTTAGGATCAAAATAAAGTCGAGAAAGCTGACGCGGAAGTGGTCGACGCTGATAATGTAAAGGTAATACACCACGAGCTGCACGAGATGGGCACCGCTGAGCGTGGTCTGGAGCAAAAGCAAGTAAAGTTCGCCTTTCTCCATGCCGTTCTCGACGGTATTGCCCACGTCAAAGACGTGGAACACGACTTTGGTCCCGAGCTGCGAGGATTTTATGAGAAACAGCGACGCTTCAAACCACGTGAGGTGCACGACCGTCGACGAGAAGACGTCGGCAAAGGTTGCGACCCCAGCGACCGCAACGTTGGCCGCCATGGCCGCCAGCAGCGTGATGGCGAGGCGGTGGAATTCCGATGCCCGCGTCATCGGTCGGGCCAACAGCTAGAATACGGGAACGAAATATATGAGATCTCAGATGAGGAAAAAATGCGGTGCCAAAAGGAAAACGTACATAATCAAAACGGGCATTGCAGATCGAGACAATGCCCCGTAAGAACGCAACGACCGAGAGCCAAATCAGGAGCAATTCCACTGGTGGTTTGGTCTGCGCCGCGCCAATGGTGCTCGCCAGCAAGAGACTGCGCATGAGTAAAAAGTGAAGAATCGTTTCCTTGGTTTGCTATTGGAAGAGTAGAAAATGTCAAAAACGCTTTGTCGTGATATCGATTTTAGGAACGAACAAACATACCTGAATCTCGGGTCGCCGGATCGCACCAAAGCACACGTGGGTCACGCCGAGGAAAATGTGATACAGCACCACAAAGTAGAAGTGTAAGACGATCTAGATTCCCATTTTCCCCAACAAGAATCCATTAGCTTTTGCAAAAAAGGAAAAAAGAAACAGAGTCATAAATGTACCGTGGAACTCAGTCGTGAGCCCATGAGTTCTTTCACGAAGCGTGCCCATAGCCCCAGCTCGACAGTACTTAATATCGCGGTGTCATGAGATTTGACTACCTGATCGCCCACAACATCCTGCGGAGGATGTAAAACGCTCTGGTACGTGGCCGCCAACGCGACGACGGTCGCAGCAACGGAAAAAAAGACGTAGCGGCCGCCGCTAAAGAACGTGACGAGCCGCTCAACCTGTGGCGCAGGTGTGCGGAACGTTTCTCCATTGCGGAGCGGTTCTCCATTGGCGGTGCGTCCATGGGGGCGCGCAGCGGCGGGTGGTGGGAACGCTATCGCGGCGACAGGCGTCGCCATGGTTTGCGAGGAGATGATGAGAGTGTTCTTTTGATCACTTGATCACGACCATGCCCTCGTACTTAAGAGAACGATTAACGGTACTGAACCGGGTATCAGATGGCCAACGACGAAACATACTGATTTTTGTTATCCCAGAAGTGGAACTCCTTCGAGTGAAACTTCAAGGTCATGAATTAGGCTAGTTCTGGGCCGATTCGATTATTTCAGATACTGGTTGGATTTTACTACGAGCAGCCAAAAGAAGGTAGATGGGGGGTGCGGCTTGACAAGCAACCAAGATGCACTCGCCGACACGAACAAGCGACGAGCGCGTCGCGCACGTGCATCTCGCGCTCTACGCACACTTTATGCGGCGCATCCATGTAGTCACGTCTATGAAGGTGGATGGACGTATTGACTGTCGTTATAACGGTGCAATTTGGATCCCTAATGCCGCCATGATGCCTACGTTCATCCAGACTCGCCAAATCGTCGAGACGACACTGTTCATTATCTTGCTCCATGCAGTCGCACTGCTCGTGCTGCTCCACATTAGCTTTATCCACACCACGCAATCTCCATCGTGTTTGAGTCCCTACCACCCGCCAGCACTCACAACACAGTCCCCCACGGACATGCATCTCTTCCGGATCGAGGTGCGCGTGAATCACTACTCCGCATCCATAGTTTATGCCTCGTCACCACATTGCTATTGACTTGATAGATCATCGAGCCATCGCTGTGTCTATCCGATTCTCCGTCGTCGTGTCTCTCCGCAGCAACACCACTCGCGTCGTTTGTGTTTGCATCGCGGCGAGAGCTCCTCGCACTGCTGCCCTCGTCGACTCTGCTGCAGCATACAAATCTCCAACCACCCATTAACGAGCTGCCGCTGATCGTCGTGCCCCGGACAAGCGCATGTTTTGATCTACGGTGGATCGGCCAGAGCTCTCCATTGTGGGATGTGTTGCTGGACTACGCGCTTCATTACGACACGATCATGGGGAACCATCTCATCCAATGGCGCGGCAATGGCGGAGTCCTGCTCAACGAAATCTCGGGGCGAGTCCACGACCTAGACGCGAGCGCAACCAACAACAGATCCGTACGATATTGTCTATCGGACTCGCCGTGGGATTCTCTGTATCTGGACTGACGTATTGTGTCTGGACGACAGTGGCTGGGACAGCTGCGGATCAAAATCCAGACGCTCTACCTCTGCATTTCGCTCTTCCTCATGTGCGTCGCACTTGTTACCTTCCTAAGCCATGAACTCATCGCACGGTCGCTCGTTCTTAGTGGTGCGTGTACCCTCCTTGTCAGGAAAAATGCGGAAGAGCGCTCACACTGAAGGCAATCGCATTGGATACCGTAGATCTCCTACGTCATGGCGACAGAATCGATGCCCACGATCAGCTCACACGAGCGTTGGGTGTCCACGGTATCCAGTCCCTTACGCTCATCCCCATTGTGGTGCGTTGACGGTCCTCTGTGCGGACGGCATTATGAACGAGGACTGACTTGGAAACGGAACGTTTGGTATCGGCAGCTCGGCATGGGTTTTTTCTTCTTGGAGCTATACAAACAAGACTATGTCCTCGCGTTCGGTGTGCTTGCCGTCGTCAGTGTGGGCGAGACGTTTTCGATGATTTGGTACGAAATCTTCTCTTGCATATTGTTTGCGTTTCAATGCGATTTCTTATAATGTGCTCGCGTCTCACGACAGCGCTCGCTCGCCACTCTCTCGTCGTTATTTTCCGCGGCTCTTCTTCTGTTGGTTTGCCGTTTTCCACATTTACCGGATCGCGTATCCGGCAGGATTCTCGCACTTTGCGCTCGGCGTCCTGGCCATGACGCTGCTCCACACCATCATGTTCTTCCTCAATTGCGTTGAGCTGCCCCATTTTCTCAACCATTTCGAATTCGTACGAGCACCAGCCGTGTCGTGATAGAGTCACTCCAGCCGCAGGAGCTCATCCATCTCTTGCTCGAGTCTTGCGATCGGAACCGCGGTGTCGCAGACGCCAAAGAGATCAAACACGTCGTAGTAGTTTGCAATGACCCACACAAAACGGCCGTCAGCAAGACCCACTCGCTCGGCTTCTTGGTGAAGCTCGCCACCGGGGTACCGGCGCACCGACTCGATGGCTTGATTCGCCAACTGATGATCGACCGGCGGGAAAATGTGGGCTTCTCCGGACGAGATGTCCGCGCCAGCATCATCCTCTGGACGAACCGGACGCAGCAGCAGCTCGTGACTATCGACGTCCAGTTGTACGCGCGGAATCCACCGTTTTCGAGTCGGCAACGGTGCGTCGCTCGCGTTCGTGGAGGATTCCAGCGGGAAAACACGCTGCCTTTGAAAAGATCCGGACGGCTGGCGCGCCAGCAGCTCGAGCATCGGCGTCCACAAAGGTAAATTCTCTTCAGCAATCAACTCGGACGGCTTGAACCCATGGAGCGTGTGACGCAATTTGTCCAAGACGACACAGTACCAAATAGGTGTGTGGCTCGACGCCAACGTGGTGCGGCGATCGAGAAGCGTTGAATCATAGTGGCGTTGCAAGCGCGTTCCGGCAAAGTGGAGCAGCTCTTGCAAGTCCTCAGTCGAAATGAGCATGGTCGGGTCGCGCTTGTACTTTTCAAAGGCGCTTGCATCTCGGTGCCGAAGAAGGTAGAAGCACTGAATCTGCAAGGATAAATCCGTTTTAGGGCGGTGAAGAAAACCTCGCTGAAAGTGATCTTACATCGCCGTGTCGGATTCGCACGAGCGATTGGATCGCTGGGAAGATTCCATAGAGCGCATAATGTGCATCAAACCATCGAAAAAGCGAGAGTGAAGATCCATCTCCTACGGTACCAACCATGAGATTTTTGGTTAGACTTCAATTCTAGCGCATGGGAAGGAATGCGAAGTTGACTCTATCGTACCTGTTTCCGCTTCCGCGTCAAAGTTGTCGTGTAACAGCCACTGGCTGAGGAGCTTAAGGATGTCGGGGGTTGTCTTCGCAACGACGAGCATGTTGCGGTAGAAGAGCGCGTAGCCCTCAACTTCGTACTGAATCGAGACCACATACTTGTGTCAGGCGAAGGTTCCAATGCCAAAACGAGACTCAGTACGAACCGCATCAGAGAGCGGCTCAATCACTTGAAAGGCGGACAGCCGTGCCTACACGACAGCATACTTTCAGTCTTCCAGCGATTCGATGATGGCATCATTGGTGGTATCTACCTTACCATAGTCTCGAGCGGGTACGTCACAGCTGGTACGCAGCCATCAAATGCAAACTGCAAATGCGTCTCCCATCGCAAATCTATTAATGAGGTAAGTCGATCATCGTCAGAAGTATAAAGCAGCGACACCTCCACCAATCCGACTTACCTCGCCGTATGCATTCGAAAATGTTCTGACACATGCGCTCTAGCTTGAATTCAACACGCGAATCTTCGCGAATCTTCGTGTCACGCCAGTCGCTGAGTTTCTGACGTGGATACCCAAGCAGACTCACGAGCAACGCGCAGCTCGAGCGCGTATAGTACTACGTAATGCATCACCGTGACCAGCAGCCGACGCAAGCAACTGTCAAAGCAGGAAAATGGCACGAACCTCAACAATTTTCGGGTGCAACGCACACTCGACAAAGACCATGACGAAAAGTACTTCGTTCAGGTCCACAAAGCCCACGACCGTCGGGTGGGACGACGCCTCTTGGCTTGCGACAAAGTGCGCAGTTACGAGCGGCTCTCCCGCGACGCTTTTCATCGTCCCCATCACTGCCGCCAACACACCGCGTACTTCACTCCAGCGGAAGACTGCGTCAACGTCATGTTCGCTTGTGTAGAACAGCTTGTTGTCTTCGCCCTCGTTCTCCAATGTATCCAACAACAACACCTCGATCGCCGTCAACTCCATGCCCAACGAATCTCACGCCAACAATAGAGATCGTGACTCAGAGCTTAACGAAGGATCTTCGAATGTGGTTAACCAGGATCTTTCGCCACGACCTTTCGCGACCGACACCATCACAAAGTGCCTCGAGACAGGAAAAATTTCATGGTGATCCACACGCAAGTGGACTGGCGAACACCAGCCCAAGCGCTCGAATGGGACACTGCGCTGATCCGTACTGTGTTCTGGCATATCTGCAATCGGTACGACGAAGAGGCCCTTGCAAAGCTACGTAGACAGATTCATCAAGCTCGTTCTCCGCCAAACGTCGTGGTCGAAGAGGACAACCAACTCGTCGGCGAACCGGAACAGATTCACGTGTCGAAGTCACCTGCGTCGATGCTGGACGAGCATCGGCTCGTGGCGAAAGCAGATGTGTTGATTGGGCTCAAAACGACCGAGCAATGCCTCGAAAAACGCCCGTTCCTGCGCTCGCTCGCGACAATGCTGGCGTGTTGCTCGAACGAAAAGGAGATGGAGAGCGTCGGCAGCTACGTCAAATTTCGCTTACGTGAGCGGACAATTTCGTTTGCCATGGTCCGCCAGAAGATTCAAAAGATATACAAAAAGCACGTAGATCTGCTCGCGTTCGAAGCCAGAATACAAGAGTTTAAAACGTTGGCGAGAGCCAAGTCGACGTGGTGTGTGCGGGACCCCAAATCGATTCGCCAGCGTCCGTCCCAGCTGTACGGCGTCCACAACGTCCCACCCAAGCCCAAGACAACCAAGCAGATCGAGCGGGAACGCCAGCTGATCACGAGTCACGCCGCTGCAGTCGCCCACAATGCCATCACACTCGTGGTCTCGCGATTGGTCGATGCCGCACGACCCAAACCACGACCAAGATCGGTGAAATTGGGACGCCGAGACGTTGGGAACCGAGGAGGAAGTACGTCGCCGACAGCCGGGGCGACCAAGCTTAGCGCTGTAGCCAAGGCCAAGCAAAAGCGAGACCAACAGTACGCCAAGGCATGCTGTAACGAGCTTCGATTACAAGTGCTTGTACCTGGCATAGTGCACACACGACAGTCGACCGACTTTGGATGTCTTGTGAATCCTAGCAGCGAAGTAGATGCGCTGGAGCAGCGACGCTTCCAGCAGGCAAAACAAGTCGAGCTGCTCGCGTTGATCGAAGCTAACGGAGATCGCGTCGTTGCGGAACGACTGATTCAGCAGGTGATTCCGCGGTCGGGCTTTGTGCGGGTCGTTGAGCATCTCGCGAACCTTGGTGGGTCTGGTGGGAATGCCAATGAAGCGCCGGACGAGTGGACTGTCTTCAAGTTGTGGAAATCCGTCTACAGAAATCGCACCGTCCAATCGATCCAGCGACTCGAACAACAGTAATTCTCGAACAGACCAATCGACGTCGATTGTCTTTGTGACTTTACCCGTCGAAATCGAAAACCGCGTCAGTCTCTTCGGTCACTACCACCTTCTTCGTCGGCTTTGCTGGCGTCGCCTTGATTTTTCGTTTGTGAGTAATGGGCGGGACTTGAGCCGGCTTCCTGGAAGTCACTGGAGTTTGAACTCGCTTCCTCAATGGACTGCTCGCAGTCGGTGTTTTCAATAACGACACTTTTGATCTGCTTTTCTTCGCTACTTTCTGCGGCGTTTGTTTTACAGCGATGGCTTCGTCGGTGGAGAATACACGTTGCGACAAATCAAAGCGGTCTCCGTCGCTTGCGTCTTCGGTGGTCGTCATGATCGCAGCAGTGCTGATCTCGTTGCACACGCGACTTCCAATCTTCACAAATTCCGCTTCCAAGTCGCTCACCAGTTGGTGTGTTCGCTTAAGCCGACGCTGAATGGACGTCTTGACACCGTCGCCACCCAATGGGCCTCGATTATCCAACGCAGCCGCGTTAGACACCCTTCGAATGGGTGTAGACGTGACTGTGGCGTTCACAGTCACCTTTGTTCGCGCTGGCGACCGAGAGGGACTTTTCGGCGTCGTCGCGATTCGTCTTTTCTTCATGGGAGAGCGCTCGACGTCGCTAACGACATCGTCCGAGTCATCGACGTTCGAGCAGACGCGACTGAATCGCTGGAGTCTGAATGCCGACGCCGGTGGACTCTGAACCGATTGCTGATTTCCAAGCGAGGGCTGGGAGTGTTCACTTTCGTCGTGGTTACTTACCTCTCCCTTGACCTCTTCGACTTCGCATCTCCGTTCCCGACGTGGCGTCACCTTCAAGTGGACAGTGACCGCTGTCTGGAGTATCGAATTCGTTCGCTGACCCGCAGGATTTGTCGTCCCGACCGACCATTCAGGGCCTGATGACGGCTCACCTTCATGAGCGAGAGAAGACTTAAGCAATTTCTCCACCTCAAGAACCGACTTGCCGACCTCCGGCGTGAGCGCACCGATCTGCGAATGCAACGCGACAAATGCACCTAGAGCTCGCAGCAATAACTGCGGCGAGGCATCTGGAAGTGCCATAAGAATGGTCGCGCTGTTGTGGGTCGAGTCCTTCATCAAACACCCGAGCAAAAGCGACGCACAGCCACCGAGCACGACATCCTCTGGCACCCACGTTGCTTCTTCCATCTCGCGTTGGCTATCGCTCAGCTCGAACAAGTGGATGTACGACTGCACTTTGCTGAGGAAGAACGAGACCAGGAGACTGCACGGTGACGAAGATTGAAACGCGGTAAGACCTTCCAGCGTCGAGGACGAGAGATCGAGCGTCGACAGCTGGGCGCGGTTCTCTATCGAATACTCGACGCAATTTGTGATGGCACTCAACGTGAGCAGCAGCGCGTCATAGACGACTCTGTCTTCGACCAAATGAGGATGCTCCTTCGACCCACTCTCGCTCACTTGCTCGAGCTTGACGGTGCCCCATAGTTTGCAAAACGCCAGAAACAGAATCCTGGTACCTTCAAGCTTGGCAATGTGCCGGTTGGCGTCTTCGTTTTGATGAGAGAGATTAATGAGCACCCGCATGGCCGCCATCAATACATCGACTACGAGGTACATAAAGCTCGGATCACTCTGCCACTTTTTCCGTGACGTAGAACTCCACACCAGCTCGCTCAGCACCTCGATCAATCGCAACGTCACACGAAACACCGTTTCTTGCTTGGACATTTGCAGCTGCACGTCTGTTGCTAGAAACGATGCCTGGTCCAGTACACGGAGCATCGTTCGCACACGTTGAAATGCGCAGGCAACGTCCAGACTCACAGACATGTGGACCAAGTCGTCGCCGAGATCTCGCTGCAGACGACCGAACCGTTTCTCGAGCACATCAATGAGCAGTGCGAGTCCTCCGTTTCGGATCAGGTGGTGTTTCCGTGTGCGGATCGTCTCGAAGGTCGTTCCAGCTAATTCTTGATGTTGGTGAAAGAAACGACGGAGAGGTAGCTGCTTGGTGGAACGCCGGGTTGACGATTCCGATCCATCGTCACCAGACGCGCCGCCGACTTGGAGGACATTGTGCAGTAGCATGCACAGCAAGTCGGCGGTCGACAGTTGGATCTGGCCATCAACCATGAAGACATCCTGGCTACTCAGCAAGGCACGCAACTCTGCTAGCACTTCTTCTTCTCGCTGTGCAAATTCCCTCGCACGCTCGACCTTGTTCTCGTCAGTTTGTCTCTCTAATACCACGTCCTCTACAGTCGATGGTCTGTGGTCTACACGACTCTTCTTGCGCTTTAGAAACGACTTTTTCAACGGCGTCTTGCTCTCTTGACCAGTGCTGGAGATAGTCTCGTGTCGTATTGACTCTATCGTGCTGCTGCTGCTGCTGCTGCAGTCTCCTCCGAGCAGTTGGCACTCGACCCCGAGCGCTGTGACCACCGTATCAATCACGTCGGCACTGAAAAACTCATCAGCATCTGCGTTCACTGTGAGCAAATACGCCATGACTGCGACCGAGAGCTTGAGCAAGCGATGGTCAATGCTCTTGAGCTGAAGCAACACATCTCGCAGGCGCGCATTCAGCTGTTGGCTCTGGCTGGCGACTTTCAGTACGGTCTGCACGGGCTCGAGCTGTAGCAATTTCGTAAGCGCAACGACACTCGCCGCCACCGCAAAGCCGCTTTCCTCTGTCGCTACAGTCGCACAGGTGGATGACGCCAAGATGCCGTCCAAATGGTACTCCATGTCGTCCAGCTGCGCCGCGAGCTCGCCGTTTTCCTGGAGCAACACGGTATTCTGCAGCGCCGCCGCTTTAGCCGTATTCGACGTACTCTTGGTGTCTTCCCACGCCACAGTCCGCCGTACAGGCGCAGTTGACGCAGCCCCACTGGCTCGGCGCTTGAGCGCGCGCTGGCGCTTCTGTGCCTGTTGCAGGTCTGGCGAATAGTGGCTCACGTGGGCGTTCTGCTTGCCGTACATAGCAAATTTTTTACGGGCCGATTCAAACGCTTCTTGGCGGTCATTGGTGTCGTGCGACGGTGTGCCGGAAAGCTCGTCGACGAGCCGTTCCACAGCATTCGCTCGTGGGGTTCTCACGACCGCGATGTCGCCGTTTTGACGCTGCGAAGGCGACGTACGCGGCGGCTTTTGCCGCGATTGCGGTGGTGTCCGCATCGTCGCACCGTGGGTGACAGTAGAAGTTGCCTTTGCCGGTGGCGCTGCCGCGGCCACAACACCCCCGCGTTTGTTGGTCGTTTGTGTTGGTGTCAACGACGTTGGCGCCATTTTGTAGGTTGTTTTCTTGGCGAAGCTGTAATGGGCAACGCAAAGTTGATTTTTCACTAATAATTGGCCGCAATTTTGACTCTATCTGTCCATTTTACTGCTAATACGGAGCAAGTTGGGGACAATTTGTGTTCTTAACTGGTCAGATGCCGAGGAACTAAACAAAATCGTGATTTCCGCAAATCGTTCACGCGTTCTGGATGATTTTGGCCAATCGCTTCCTCGCTTTGACGACGCTTTGTCTCAGTCGCTTTGGTGATTGGAAACTCGAGACTCGCACAATCAAGAAAGGCCGTTCATGGGAAAGAGGCTGAAAGCGATGTCGTCGTCATCCACCGCCGGCGTCTGTGACGCGCTGCTTGCCAAGCTTGACGAAGTCATGAACTTCTTGCAGTTCTCAAGACTCCCGGATGCGCAGTTCCGCGGCGTGGTGAGCTGTGAATGACCCACTCTCGGTGACCAATCGAATCTGATCATTGTGCGATTCACAACCAGGTCACGTTCTTCTTCCGCGCCGCGAATGGGAACAAGGACGACATCGCATGCGTCCGCAGTGTCGACATGCGCCGAGGTACGCTCAGTGCCATCTACGTAATCCTATTGGTTATGAGATGTGTCTAATATACCTCCACTCTAAGGCGTCCATGTCTCCATGTCGCCGCTCCACCCGTCCGATCCGTTTGCATCGGATGTTGCACCGATCCACGTCAGCCTCGCTGATTTCTTGTTCATGTACTCGGGTGAAGCGACGGCCGGCGAGATTGCCGGCATGTGCATGTCGGGTCGCGTCTCAGTGCCGTGGAGCGCGTACGGCAAACTCAAGGCGTTTGCCGAGTGCTTTGACTTTTCTTCGGAGAAATGGGACGAGTACTATGCCTTCCAGATTGCGACCGGCGGCACAACGATGCTGCCTACGTGCACCAAGCCATGCTGCGTGGCCTCGACAAAGGACGAGATCGATGCAAACTGGTGCCTCATCAGCGACGCCACCTCGACCCCGGTGCGCAGCCACCATGGGCGTCATGTGGACACTGACTGGGAAATCGTCACAGACGCTAGCTGCTTTGTGATTACGCCAGAGAAGCGTGAAGAGATGAAGTGCATTGTTGGTGTCCCCCAGATCGACGACTGGCTGCGGAAACTCTGGTTGGGACCAACGATTCCAACGTCCTAATAATGCTGGAGCTGCCAACGCCAACTGCAACGCCGCGGAGATTTCTATTGGAATGACTGACTAATCACATGGATGTCGTGCCTTTGTTCCGCTTCTCATGAAGAGGTTTCCGTTCACATCCACTCGTCCAGACGAAACCGAAGTGAACCCATCGCACACCCATTGCCTGCCGAGTCGCTGGGAAAGGGTGGACCAATTAGCCATCTGTTTACATTAAGAAAAACCGATGCAATAAACGGGCTACTCAATACGAATGATGGATGCATGCGTCGTTTCTTGAAACATCATCAACCACATTCTCTAAGGGATTGGTCAACGTGTTGGTGAACAGAAATGAGAAAGCGACAACCCGTGGGACACACCTTTCGTGGCCGCCCATATCGTGTCAGCTACCAATGCGACTGCTCATGAAAATGCTCACTCTACAAGTTGCCTCAAGCAAGTCACATCGACTCAACTTCTAATCCTCACCATGCCGGGTTCCGTTCGCCGATTCTTCGAGAAGATCGTGCCCAACGAGCAGCTCCACGTCGAGATCGTTGAGCCGCACGCCACCGACATTAGTCAGATCGAAGTGGAGACCACCGATGAAATGATCAAGCGCCGCAACTCCAGGGAGCGTCGCCGGAAGGCGCTGATCCCACAGACGGCGGCATGAAGGACTCGCTCTCGTTTGTCCCATTAGCTTCATCGCGACTGCAGCACCATATTTATCTCCATTGCATCCAGCATCTCGAACGCGTTGAGACACTACCCTCGGACGGGGGTCTTGCTGATCGTTCAAGGTGTATCCGTGTATCTCTTACCCATATTGATAATGTCCAATCGAATTCCAATTCCTGTACGCGTTGCTCTGGCGAGGCGGATCTGCTCGCCACCATTCCTCATAAGCCATTTTATAAGCTCTTCGAACTTCGAGCCTAATGAGCCAAAAAACCGCAAAAAATCACCCCCTTGAAACCACGAGAACAATTGAGAGTACGTCCAAGGAGGATTGCGCACAACTCAGCAGCAATCCAAGACATGTACTTCAGTACGTAGTATCCGTGTGCCCTGACTTCCTTCTTGCACGACAATCATTCTTCCTGAATATTGGCGCTTCTCCCGACCTGATAATGAGCCCTTCGATCTGAATACTCTGTCATGCCGATTGAGATGGGAGAAATTCAGCCGATGGCCGAGATTGACACGTGAGTGTTTAGAGAACGGGGTTCATTGTGAGCATGGTCAACAGCGTCAACACTGCAGAAGAACGACGCCGCACATCGAGCGACAGGAACAGCGCCGCGAGCAAGCCAGTTGCTCGAAAGCCTACCTATCAATGACACAATACTTATGGACAAGTATGAAGCCAGGACATTCCTTGTAGTGAAGACCATTAGATGTATAGCATTTAAATTATCACGAAATTCTGGAGTAAGCCTCCACGTCGAGGAAAATGAAGTATGCAGACGACTGTGATGCTCACGCCGACTTGGTCGCGCGTGGGTTGCCGTCGTCCGTCGATGCTTTCTGGTTGGGGAGTCGGCTGAGCACACTGAGCAATGCGCGGGTTGGGGACGCGGCGCCAAGCATCGAGATCTTGTCGCGCGGGCTTCCCACCAGCGCTTCGTCCTGATCGCTTCCAATACTGCTGCCACGCGAGCGGAGGCTCGGCGACTGACTGCGTGCGCGCTGGAACTGTTCGTAAAAGTATTGGTTCATCGCGGCGGAACTCATTTGGTCTTAGGTCAGTAGTGATGATAGATAGATGGCTTCGCTCTTCGTTCGTTTTGGTGAAGGCCGATGGGCGGTTTTGAGAATGGCTGGAGTGAGCGAATGAGCGAGTGTGAGTGTGTTCCTCGGCGTGTCTTGATTTGGCAGCGACTCTTCAGGTGGCGTTTGGTTCTTTCTTCCGAAGAAAAATGTCGAATGTCGACTGAGCTTTCCGGACCGATTCAGTCTTCCTTACTTTCGCATAAAAGTGGGTTTTTGCTTTGGGTGGCTACATAGAGATGCGCCGACGGCAGTCACAAAGACTATTCTTTCACCCGCATGACTGTTCTCCTTCCCGAAATGCCTTTCGTGGACGTGACCAATCACAGCGGCACGTGGTCGCTACGTGCAGGCGACCGCGTATATATATTGAGGTGTCATCTTGGCATCAGGTTGCTGTGGCATTTTCATCATCGCCAGACATGTGATGTCGATGCAAAGCACCGTAAAAAACGTGGTTGAAGCTGTGGCATGAGGTTGAATTGCCGTAATTTACCGACTCATTTGTGACACAGACCAAGGTGGGAATGTGTCACAAATGGAAAGTCTGCCACTTTGCTTGGTCTGATGTTGCTTCACTGGAAAGCGACAACTTCAACGTTAACGAAATGGATGTCTCCCTGAAATTTATTATTCTCAGACGACAATGGCATCAACACTTCATTCCGGGGGTCAAAGATTGACCCACGGAATGAAGTGACTTGACTCCAAGCCTTCTGAGTACTGGTGAATATTCACAAAACAGAACGGACCATACACGGGCGCGAACAAACGTCAACAGTCAAACAACTCTATTCGGCATGCTGTCGCCGTGGACCACGAAATCCGATCCTCTGGTGATAGGCACGCACACAAAACTGCCGTCGACTGCTGCGTTCTCGTCTGCATCATTACACTGCTGCCGGTCGGTAGGAAACATGGAGAGGGAGGGAGGTGACAGCATTTTTACATCTTGAAGATCTGGATGTTGTTCACCTTGAACCACGCGCTGCCGTCGTTCTTCTTCTGCTCCTCCAGAATCATACGGAAATCCTCAAAGAACGGAAAGCCCGTCTCTGGGTTGTGGCCACCGCCCGCGGCACACGGCGCACTCGACGGCGTGCCCCAGAACAGTTCCTTGTTGTTGTAAATCTTGGAGGTGACCGTGCCGCCTGGCTTGACGTCGTACGTCTGGACGCCGTTGACTTTGCCACCCGACACAATGGTCGGGTTCTGGTAGAGCTGGAGGTACTGGCCGCCCCCATCGCGACCCCAGATCGTGGCCATCGAGTTCTTCCGGGTGTTGGTAAACTGGGCCGTGCAGCCCGAGGTCATGGGCTCCGAGTTCTGGAACCACGCACTCTTCGTGGCGGTCGCTGGGCAAAAGCACGGGTCACCGTTCTCCTTGCGCGGGCCGTTGTGGAGCGTGAGCTGGCCATAGCTAGCGACGTCCTTGAACCCACCGTGACCTGAGAAGTCGTACTGCGGCTGGAGCGCCTTGTCCTGCGTGAACATCTCGAAAATATCGATCTCGCCCCAGTACGGCCAGCCGTTCCCGACAGCGAATTGGCTCTGTAGCTTGGTGTTGAGCATCCAAATGTTGGTGTCGCTCGTCTCCGAGTTCTCCCACTCGACGTACACAATCTTCTCGCCGCCCCAGCCCTGCTTGGTACGGATTGGTTGCGGCGAGTTGGCCGAGGTCAGCTTGATCCCGTCCTGGCCCACCATACCGCCAGGCACCGGGGAACCGCTCGAGTACTCCCAGTTGGACGCATCTTTCCAGTCAAAATCGACAGCCTTGTACGGCAGAATTGGACCAGTCGTAGGCTCCGGGGTCGTCGGCGCTGGGGTCGTTGGCGCCGGTGTCGTTGGTTCAGGCGTGGTGGTCACATTGGCTGTGGCACACAGATAATCACTCGTAAGTATCGGATCGTGGAGATGAACACAACTATCAGACTTACTCGCAGGCTCCAGAACAGCCTCCTCATTCTTCGCGTCGCCTGCAACCGATCCGCTCATGCTCGACGACGACGACGACGTGTTGACCGCGGTCGTGAGGTCCGCACCGTGGACACCAGCGGTGGCCGCGTCATCAATCGCTGCGCGTGACTCGACCACCGGCGCAGGCGTTGTCTCCTCTGGCGCCGTCTATACAAACATACACAAGTCAGTGAGATTTTTGAGATCAGGGTGAGTAAAGACGACTTCACGCACGTATCCGGACTTGACAGTCGCCTCCGTGCTGCTTCCCGAGGTCACGGCAATGCTGACGCCAATCACAACAACGCAGAGGAACGCGAGGCCGGCGTAAATCGGCTTCTTGCGGGTGGCGAGCTTCTCGCGGAGCAGCCCCATGTCATCTTTCTCGTCGTACGTCGCTGGCAGCACGTCGCTGAAGCGGTCTGCCGCGCGCGCAGTATGCTCCTCCGTGAATGCCGCCCCTGGCGTGTGGTCGGTCGAGGTGGTCATATTCGTTGGTGTTTCGTGTTTCGTGGGGTTTGTTGGTTTGCTGGTAAGGAACACCGAGGCGCGTGAGGCGTTGGCGTTCGCTTGGGTTTGTCGTTGCTCTTCCGACCGAAACAAGGACTGCTGCTTTTCTGGCAAGCGCTTCCTGGAGACGTGGAAGAGGGAGCAACAGAGAGCAGATCAGCGGTTAGCGGTTGCTGTTGCTGAACGCGGGATTGGGGAGAGGATCAAGGAGTTCAGGCCAGGCGAACGGTACAGGAAGGGGGAAGGGGATTGGAGCGTGTCTGCTCGCTGGCTGCCCAATTTTGCATTGTGCATACCGAAATACTACTCTCTACGATTCGTAGTGAGATGGGCCTTTGTGTGGACCGAATCGTCAAGTCAGGTTTGGCGGTAGTATAACCCTACCCTTTTCCGCGGACCGAACCAACGTTACCCCCCACCTGTTTGAACTTCGAGTGTTGGAAACGGTCCATCGGTTGCACTCTTCCAGTAAGCTCAGCTCACGCATCTGTAGTTCTAAATTGACGAAGGGACGATGAGGCCAGAAGTCAGCAATGATTGGTGACGAAGGGACAACATCTGGATTTGCATGCGTTAGTCGAGCCAATTGTTGGAGGCGGAAGGTCCAAAGGTCCACTACCCCTTCCCCTTTCTGTAGCTGTAAAACCTCCGTCCACATAGCCTTCTATAACCAATAGAATCCTTGATTCAATATCAATAATTTGCCTTTATTGACCACATTCGAATGTCGAAAATGAATAGACACCTTAAAACTGATGTTTGCGATTGGTCTGACTTCATTTGGTTGGACGGAGGACTCATCAAAAGAACCAATTCTGCACACACAGCTCTCAAAATCCAGAGAAATTGCCGATTTCTGCAGAAACCTCGCTATAAGTACAGATTACCTCGTCACAGGTGGTTTACATCAACTAGTGCCTAGGCTCTAAACCTTTTCACCCTCTGCGCACGGAAAACGGCTTAAACCGTAATACTCGGCCTTCGGCGTGCGTGGCCAAGCGAGAAGGGATAGCCAAATAGTTAATTTGGTGATAACTAGATTGCGGGGAGGGGTGAACAGCCTTCTGTAGAAAGCGGTGGTTTTTCTGGATTTTGGGTTTTCTTTCATTCTGCACCATCCAAACACTTCCTCGACAGGCCCTCGCGTAACGGATGCGTTCTTTGATTGACTTCAACGATACAAGCTGCACCATCAAGCTTGACATGTTGGGATGATTCAACTACGATCCGCTCAGCCTTTTCAAAGCGAATCGAAATGCCAACACCAACGAACAGACCGTCCAAACAAACGTAGGCATTTGAGCGATATCCATCATATTTTTTTGCTGAAAGACATCTCATAAATGGCTTGGTGTATGGACTGTAAACTGTTCAGGTTTACGATGAACGGCTAGACAAAAATGCGTACGATTGGGCTTGGTAAGCAACCCTCTGCCGACGTGGAGGCAGGATACAAGTACTAAGAAGCATCCACGCACTGCCGTCTACTTCTTGAAGATCTGGATGTTGTTCACCTTGAACCACGCGCTGCCGTCGTTCTTCTTCTGCTCCTCCAGAATCAATCGGAAATCCTCAAAGAACGGAAAGCCCGTCGCTGGGTTGTGGCCACCGCCTGCGGCACACGGCGCACTCGACGGCGTGCCCCAGAACAGTTCCTTGTTGTTGTAAATCTTCGTGGTCGTCGCGCCGCCTGGCTTGACATCATACGTCTGGACGCCGTTGACCTTGGCACCGGTCACGATGGTCGGGTTCTGGTAGAGCTGGAGGTACTGGCCGTTGCCGTCGCTGCCCCAGATCGTCGCCATCGAGTTCTTGGGGGTGTTGGCAAACTGCGCGGTACAGCCCGAGGTCATGGGCTCGGAATTCTGATACCAGACTGACTTTGTGTAAGCGGCCGGGCAGAAGCACGGGTCGCCGTTCTCCTTGCGCGGGCCGTTGTGGAGCGTCAGTTGCCCATAACTGGAGACGTCCTTGAAGCCGCCAAAGCCGCTAAAGTCGTACTGCGGTTGGAGGGACTTGTCCTGCGTAAACATCTCGAAGATGTCGAGCTCGCCCCAGTACGGCCAGCCGTTGCCAACGCCAAACTGGTTCTGGAGCTTAGTGTTGAGCATCCAAATGTTGGTGTCACTTGAGTCTGATCGCTCCCACTCAATGTACACAATCTTCTCGCCACCCCAGCCCTGCTTGGTACGGATGGGCTGCGGCGAGTTGGCCGAGGTCAGCTTGATCCCGTCTGGACCGACCATACCTCCGGGCACGGGCGAGCCGCTCGAATATTCCCAGTTGGAGGGGTCCTTCCAGTCGAAATCCAACGCTTTGTACGGCGCAGGCGGGCCCGACGGCGCTGCCGTCGTCGGTGCGGACGTCGGTGCTTGGGTTGGTGGGGCTGTAGTCACAGGCGCCGTCGTCGGGGCACTCGTGGTTGGCTGTGGCGTCGCCGTCGTCGTCGCAGGTGTGGTTGTTGGCGTCCCCACCGTGGCGTTGCCGCTTGCCGAACCAGCGTTTTGGACCATGAGACCAGCCTCCTCCATCGAGGCTTCACCGGCGACAGACCCGGCCGCGCTGGACGCCGAGGTCACGTTCTTGGTAACCGGAGTCGTCAAATCCAGACCGTGGACACCCGCCGTAGCTGATTCATCCGCCGCGGGAGATGGTGCCGCTGCTGCAGGCGCCACCGTCGTTGGTGCTGGCGTTGGTTCTGTCTATACATACATAGACACAAAACACAGTCAGCATTTTGGATAAAATCGCATGCGAGAGGATATCACGAACGTACAAAGCCAGACTTGACCGTGGCGTCGGTGCCTTTGCCGGAGCTCACAGCGACGCTGACGCCAATTACGACGACACAGAGAAACGCCAAACCAGCGTAAATCGGCTTTTTCTTTTGCGACAGCTTGTCGCGCAGCAGCTCCATGTTGTCTTTGTCGTCAAAGCCCATGTCGCTCGGGCGATCCGAGTGGCGCGCGGTGGCGTGGCCGTCAAATGGTGTCGCGGACGGAGTCGGCTGCGTCATATTTAGTATTTGTTGGCGAGACTCGTGTAGATAGAACGTTAATTGTTGGTGGAAGCGCTCAGGTCAAGCGTTGGAATCGAGGACTGATGATTATGGGACACCAACTTCGTTGGTGCCTCGCGTCATTGGAACCAACAAACGAACAGCGGATGGTAAAGGGACTGATATCCAGTGGAGCCAGAACTTCCCAGCCAGGTCTCGTAACCAGAGTCGCATCCAGAAATTATAGTCCACGCAAGTGGCAGGTGGCGTGGACCCACCAACCGGAATTGTTGAGCCGCCCAGATTCTGTCAAGCTGGTTTTATTTCAGTAGATGTGAGACATACAAACTGAAGTAGTGAAGAGTCAGTTGTAGGGTTGCACAACTGGCTCTTCGATTTACGACCAGCTGGTGAAACGGCGCGAATTTAGGTTACACTGTCACTATTTCGAATCTTAGGTTACTTGGGTTACAGAGTAGCCTTTGGCCTTCTAAAATCGTTCTCCTGGTTACACTATCTGATTTCACAGGCAATTAAAATTCCGCCAACCCAAAGCGCAACTGATAATTGAAGAGAAGCACATCACGTTGACGTGGATGACCTCGAAGATGGAATGTCGTTCCGCATCTCCATTTCTCGGTCTGTTTCGGCTCGACCGAGCCTCGACTGCCAGCTAACACATAGATAAAGTTGTTCGCTATGCGCACATGTGGTTTGCGCTCCGTTACGGTGTCTCTAGCGCTCATAGTGGCCGCGCAAATCATTGCTATCGCATGTGCTTGGAACACCTCGACCATCGCCTCGATTGCGGTCCTCCACACCGCCGACGCGGCTCGTCCAGTGTGTCTCGCCGCCGCTGTTGCCTCTAATATGGTGGTGACGCTCGCGCAGTGCGTCAGAGGACAGAATACAACGCAATGGACCGCCCGGTTTATCACAGGCGACCAGGTTGCAGTCGCGAACGACTCGATTCCCATCGACGCCATCCAGCTGCAGGGTCCAGCTCAAGCTCAATTGCATCTCCAGCGACCACCTACAGTTGCGCCTTCTCTTAATATTGCAAACCACAGTGAAGCGTCCAGAGTAGAAGTTTTCATCGCCGTCCACGTCCACATGGTTACACGCGAGGTTACGGTGCTCTCCAATGTTACACGCCTCCCCCTCCAAGACTGCAATCTCAGCAAAGTTTCGGCTGCTGCGTTCGTCTGTGTGAATGTCCCATCCGTCAGCAGTAAATACTCCAGTCTCCTACTGGACGCGTCGGATCCCATGACGCTCTATGGCTTCAGCATCCGGAATCAACAAAAACCAGCCGTCCAGAACTCGACGGCATTTGCCTTGCTCTCCTCCGATAAACACCCAATCGGCGTCTCCACTTCCAATGCCACCAATGGACCCGTCGATTCTGGTTCCAACATGGGTGCCTACGTAGTCTCCCCGGACGTCGACGCCACCGTCCCGATCGCACCATCGTATATGGCTGGGTTACGCTTCACCAAAGATGCCTCTAGCTTTTGCGGCGGCTCGCTCATCGCTCCCCAGGTCGTGCTCACGGCGGCGCACTGCCTGGAGCGTAACCACATCCCGGCCTTTGTCGCCATCGGCTCGGCGGTGACGACAGGGTACGATCCCAAGAGCGAGCAGCTTCCTGTTGAAATCGTACGGCTCCATCCACAGTACAATGCCAACACCATGGCCAACGATTTCGCACTTGTCTTTTTATCTGAACCGAGTTACCACGCACCCATTCGCCTCGAGAACCGTGTGCGTCTCAGTGTAACCAGTGCGACCGTCTATGGCTACGGCGTCACCCACGAAGACGCGCCAGAGCTGTCGCCATTGCTACGAGCCGTCGAGCTGCCGCTGATCACGTCCCGTCAGCAGTGCGACGCCCAATATAAGCTTGAAGCTCCGCTCGATGCGTCGTTTCTCTGTGCCGGCGGTGACGACGGCCGCGACGCCTGCATGGGCGACTCGGGAGGTCCCCTCGTGATTGGGGAAGGCATGACTCAGTCGCTATTGGGAATCGTGAGTGCCGGCGACCGCTGCGGCGTCCAAGGCCGACCGGGCCTGTATGCGTGGGTCGGTAGTGCCAGTGCCGTCGCCTTCATTTCGACGCACGTCCGCGATGCCCAGTGGACCGAGGCTGTCCGTATGAGTGGCGTGGTGGTGCCTGTGGTCGCGATCACGGATCAGGAGCTCAACTACCCACATTTTGTCGATGCGTCGAGTGCAAATAGTCCAACCAGCAGTGCCCCCGGCACTTCCAGTCCACCGGAGACTACACCGACACCGGAGCAGCGCGAAAGCCGTTCTCCGTTGGCATCACCACCAACGCTATTTCGTGTGGAGTTTGGTGGGGAGGACCTCACGCCGTTTACGCGAATGGATCTGCTGCACTTTCTCGCCGGTGGAAATGTGAATGGGACGATGGATTCAGAGGACGAGGAGGAGACGACGTCGAAACGCGTGCGGTTCACGCTGCTGTCGACAGCGAGACTGGACGCACTCATGGCGGTCATCACGCACCACGATATGCTCGCACTGCACCGACGGCGGAATCAGCGATTTCATGGCGCGACGAAATTACGTCCACAAACGTAGGGCATTTAGTGCAATGCAGTCGAGCGGAGGTGACCGTCTACGATTTTCCAGAGGAGACTGTGCTATGTTGCTACCATCGATGCCCGCGCGGGTCCCAATGAACCCACCAAGGCTCAGGTTGGATGTGGGTTGGTCTCACATTTACCGGGCGGAGCGTCACCGGACGAGGCGTCAGCTTTGGCCGCTCCGAGGCTTTGGGGATGCTGGTCGCCGTCTCCTTAAGAATCGTCGCCATCGTCGGGATGAGAACGGCCCAAAACCCAATGAACAGAAGTGCTATAAACACGCGCGCGTAGACGGCAGGGTACCCTACCTTGCCGCAGTCGTCACCGAGACTCACCATCACGACAAGTCGCAGCTTGGCTGACCCGGGATTCAGCACAAGTGGTCCGCCCGAGTCACCCGAGCACGCGTCTTTGCCCACTTCGCCACCAGCTAACAGCGTCGTGTTGTCAAGCGTGAGCGCGGGCAGTTTCTTGGTGCGAACGTCGATTGCCGGCCCAATGGGCAATTCCACCGACCGTAACGTGGTCGATGCGTTCGACTTGCCGTCCTTGAGCACGGTGGCGCCATACCCCATGACAGTCGCACGTTTTCCAACCTGACTCTTGCTGCTGCGATAAAGGTCAATGGGCTGCCGACAGCTGGGCCGCGTGAGCTCGACAAGCATCATCTCGTAGGACTCGGTGGTGCTATTGTTCTTGGGGTGGACAATCGTACGGTTGACTCGGATTCGCTCGCCGCCCGTGCCACCGGCTTTGTCCAAACCACCGACAACGACCCACGCGATGGTGGGTCGAGGAGCGAGCAGTATGCGGCCGTGACCACATAGTGCGGGAGGATCAAGCTGCCCGAGCAGCAACTCGGACCGTCGGCGGTCTCACGAATGTTGATGATGAACTCGTTGAAGGGATTGATGGTTGCCACAGGTGGACCCAGGACGCGATCCCTGGTTTCGGTGTACGTTAGTAGGTTTGTCCAACCACTGGTGAGTGTAGGGTCCGCAAAGCGCGAGCGGAGCCATGTGAAGAGACGAAAGCTGTCGGCGTCGTGGGTATCGTTGATGCGGACACCGAGACCAAGCAGAATGTGCTCGTAGTGGTGGCGTCGCGCTTGATGAGGAAACGTGCCGTAGGTATCGAGGCGTTTGGAAGTGATAGGCATCGTCGGTCTTCAACGATCCGGGGCAGGACACAGACACAAGCGACTCGTTCAGTGACGTTGATGTTAAGTTGCCACCACATAACGAGTCGTCGACGTACACGAGGTGGTCCACGACTGACACGCGCATCGTGGCGACATCTATTTCGACTATGCTGAAGGTCGAGTCTTTTGTGAGTGCCGAAGGACAAGACTCGTGGCGAGGCAGGTACTGGTGAGAAATTATTGGTACTGTCACGGAGACCAAGCACTTGCGTCGTGGCGTCTGTCCAGAGAAGCGAGGGTGTAATTGATCGAACCGACTGCGTGGCTGGCTAGGGCGATGGGTGCGTTGGCATTATCGACCAGCGAGACGTTCTGGATGGTGTCCATCGTGCCCAGCGAAGATGCGACTGGACAAGCAGCCGTCCATGGGACGAGTCGATTCTCTTCAACAGCCACCGCCACGCAGCCTGAAGACGTACCGTTGGTGGACGAGCGGATCGTGACGAAGGAACGCAGTGATTCCATGGGCACTGCATCAGTCGGAACAAAAACCGAGCCTAAGAAGACCAATCCAACCAATCACACCAGAGACCTCTTGAGGAAGTTGAAAAGTGTGGTGGAAGGAAAGGTAGCAGGTTGAATGGTGATTGATGTTCTCGCGGGTCGGCACATGGTAAAATGAGAACGCAGTGGGGGATACGAATTCACTAGAGCGATTCCACGTCATCCAAGGCACTGCTGTCTTACGAGGTCTCCAGTCATCGGCCACCGCTCACCGCTCGCTGACCACCTCACGCATCAGCAAAGGGCGTTTCACAGCCCAGTCTCCCGAACCCACAACATCAAGTTCTCGAACGCGAAGGCCAAGAAATCGTTCATCGAACACGGTCATCTCTTTCGCCATCCATCCACCACTTAAGCTACCCCAATCATATCGCTGCCGTGACGACCACACCGTCGCCAGATGCACGCCAAATTCGCACTTTCAGCAAGTCTCCTGCGTTCAGGACAACGACTGAGGTGTTGCTACGAAGAGAATGACACCATAGACAGCTGACGAAGGAGCTGCAAGCGTGTGGATGCTTTCACAGCGTCCATGCCGTCTACAATTTCAGAAGAGAATGTGCGACATGGATACCACCACCACTTTGTCCTAAGCTCACGCTTGTCCGAGAGCTAATTTCGTAAGCAACGGACGACTTGTGCGGTCCATGGTTTCGTTCGGCGTCGAGCGAATGAACTCGGCGGCCGCTGTGACGAGAAAGTTCCCCGTTGGCAAATGGAAGAGACAGCGGCAGCAAAGCCAAAGCCGTTGAGCCACCGACACTTCGTCCGCTAAATGTGAAACCATCACTCGGGCAAAAGTGAGCCCTGTCGTAACTGGAATCCGTGGACGGCGATTCTGCTTCGGATAGACCTCCATCCTGGCACCTCCGTCAGCCCGGAACACTGCTTTCGTAGCACCTTAGGTAGAGGCTATAGAGTACGATCCACGTGTTCAATAGACTTCATTGAATCAATAAACTAACACCGTAGCACTGTATCTTCTGGAATCGGCGGTGGCACCGACGCCATGGCACAATACACTGTCGACACATCTAAAGTTGTTTTTGGTAGCATATCCTCTACCGCCGCACAGGTAGGGTCCGTGACGCTTGACACAAGAGGCTTGTTGGGACGATTGGATAAGGTGGACTGCAACTGATGTAGGTGTGGTCGTAACGGCGGTGGACGGCGACTTCCGCAAGCGCACACGATTGGATCAGCCTTGCACATCGGATGGTTGGCCACATTTTGCTCGATATACCGAGGAACGAGCCGGTGACCGCGGTGACAACGACGAGAGCACACGCGACATAAAATACCAATCCCACACGCTTCGCAGTGGAGCGCGATCCCGAACGCTGCAATGGAGACTTGGGCAGATGCGCTCTCACAGACAGTTGACTGGGCCAAGGTCTCTCTGCCTTCTCGAACGTCCAAGAATGGCACAACTGGGCCCATCGGAAACTTTCTCCATCGATCAGGCTTGCCTTCTGTACAGTAAGAACACACAACGTCAGGTATTTTCAAGTCAAGCCACACACGCCGATGCATGGACCTACCAGTTCGATACAATGCGATAGAGTGATGCGCACCCATGGAGAGCTGCGTGACAAAGCCATCGTCATCAAGCACGACACGGTGGTTCAACTTCTGCAGTGTGGAGACACTGGTCTCGGATGCGTCGGCTTTCCTGGTGAGTTTCCACGGCACAAATGTCGTGCGTTTGTCTGGCCGAGCTGTTTTCCCGTACGACCCATCGCCCCAGGTGTATACTTCGCCGTCCCCACTGAGAGCAGACGACACGTAGGCGCCAGCGCCGATGCCTGTAATGGTGAGTCCGCTCAGCTCATCGATGACCATTGGCATGTCCGAAAACTGCATCGCCGACTGTGCGATACCAAGCTGCCCAAACGCATTCCCACCGAACGCATACACGTAGTTGGACGATCCTACCGTACACACCACCAGTGAGTGGTCGTGGCCGGCAGCGACGTTCGTCGGTTGGAGACCGCGGAAATAAATGACTTCGACTGGCTCGAGCTGATCCTCTTCCCCACCGATGCCAAGGCAGCCGTGCTGCCCAGAGCCAAACGCATAGACCATCGAGTAGCTTGCGTAGGCCGCTTGAAGATCTTCTTGACTTGCACGAGGCACCGCGATGACGAGTGAGTGCGAGTGACCCGCTGCGATATCGACCACGATCACTGCGTCCATCACAGAGTGGATTCGCCGTGGAGAGCCAATACTTTGGCAAGGAACATGACCACCAAGCCCGAGCTGCCCATGCGAATTCCATCCCCAACTGAATGCTCTCCCGCAACTTGACATTGCCAAGACAAAGTGGTTGCCAGCACTCACTTTCGTGATACACATGCCCTCGAAAGCTTCACTTTGCACGAGTCTTGGTGAGGTCTCCACTGGATCGTAGCGACCAAGTGGTTGCGCTATGACAGGACCTTGGTCAGTCTCGTCGGTCTCACTGTCGCCTTCGTTTCCCTGCTCTTCCTCTGGAATGCGCTCTCCGTTGTCATTCTCTTCGACATTTTTTTCACTCGAATCGTCGTCACCTAGACCGAGTTGTCCATACCGCTTCGTACCCCACGCGAGGATTCGGCCCTGATCGTCGATTACGTAGGCAGCCAGGTGTCCTGCTTCCACGCCCACAATCTTGGTTGTTTCATTACCGTTGGCTTGAGTGGTCTGGACGTTGCTGTTGCTTCCATCCTCCTTCTCCACGTTGACTGTTGGTACAAACGAGACCTCTTGTGGCCTCCACATCTTGATTCCATCTTGATGGAGAAACAGCCGTCCACATACTAAGACGCGTCCTGCGCTCGTGAGAAAGAGACTGAGCTTGTCGCCGGCTGAGACTTGGCGCAACTGATCTTTTCGAAATGTTGCGACTCGCTTTAGGACGTCGACGTAGTACTCAGAGGTGTCGTGGCCCAAAGATCCGTCTTTCGTGCCATAACCCCAAGAGACGGGTCGAGTATCTAGTGCCGCCTGCTTCACCAGCCGCGACATTGTTGCCGCAAGGCGATAGCACTCTTCAAGTCGATGGCCGAGGTGCGAAGGCACGTCGAGTTGGGATCGCACGCTGCTTTCTTTCTGCAAGAACTTGTGGGTTTCGTGATACTTAGGTGGGCGAATGATCTTCTTTGGCACGAGAGGAAGAGTAGGCGCGTGCGCGAGTGGTTTCTTGGGCAGCGTGATGTGTGGGTTCGCAGCCGGTGACTCATCGTTTCGTTTTTGAGTAAGCGCATTTTGAGTTGGAGGCTGGGACTGAGATTGACGGACGGTTGACCGCGCGTTACGCGAAGCTGGAGAAGAAGGCGATGTCGCCGGAGGAGCTGTTGCCGGCGTCGACGAAGTGATTGTTGTTCGTCGAGGCATCGTGCCTATCTCGCCGTTGACCGATACAACGGTGTTCGCTCACGCATGTGAAGCGACGCTTCAGCCGTTCCTTGACCAAACGAATTGCGTATCTTCAGCTAGCTAAAAATGGTAATACAAGCTGAAGGATCGGCACCTGATTGGAACAGTGCCTGGTGAGAAGGCATGGTAGCATCACCACTTCAAGACAGAATTGAATCAAGGCTCAATTTATTAGTCCTACGCATTACCTATTCGTGCCAGCTCAAACCTTGAAATCTTCGTCGTTGGCGACCGCCCGGTCCGCATGCGCACGTCACAGAGCAGCGTGAAGAGTGCGAACAGCGCGGACAATATCTGTTCGCAAGGCGACAGTTAGGGCCATCATCAAAGCATCCCGTTCAACCGTTCAACTGTACCTGGCAGCTACCGACGACAATGGCGTAGATACCTAGCAGCTTGTAATTCGCGACGATGGAGTCGAGGACGTTCTGCCGACACCAGTCCCGCCCTCTTGCGGGACACGGGTAACTGCTATCCACCGGACAGTCGTCGCTTGTCTTGGCGCAGTAATTGCCCGACACATCATTGATGCTCGAGACCATATTCAAAACGGAGGGGTCCCATTCGGTCGTTGCGTGGCTCTTCAAGTTGGTCACGCTCGTATAGCCGCAGCAAAACATTGAGTTCTGGATGCCTCGCCACGCGCCGGGATCGTCACGCATGTACTTGTTTAACATAGTGATAATCGCAGTCTCGAACGCCACAACGCGATGCTCGCTAAAGTCGTTTGCTTCGGCCGTGTCAGCCACTTTTCTCAGTGTCAGTGCGATCGCACCACCCAGGATGATGATGAAAGCGCCTATCAAACTCATTAAAATATACTGCGGTTGCGTTAGTGAAATGTGCCTCCACCGCGAACCAATCGCCACGTACCATTCCGAGCGCATAGTTCCGTCGCCCCTCTGTGATGCACCGTCGCTGCGTCTGAAGCCCGTACAGTCCAAGCAACGCGATCACCGCGAGCGATGGACCTGTAAATGTCGCCACGAAATACGCCAACGTCGGCACCATGTGGGCATTCTCTTGGTAGTAGAGACAGTAGAGGCCGATACACAGCAGTCCGAGGCCGAGTAGAATGATCAGTACATTCCACGCGTACTGGAACACCTCAATCGGGCCAGCGCAGCTCACGCCGGTGACAACATCACTGTACGAGCCTTGACGCCGCATTGCCTGGCGTTGGCGCCGCAGTATATCCAGTTGGAGGTGGGTTACGGGGCGATGTGGACTTGCTTGTTGAACGTGCATGGTTCCTCGAGTAATCTCCGGCGCCGCGAACGGAGGACGTCGCGGGGGCATCGGAACGAAAACGAGTTTGACTTGGCGTTCTATCGACTGTGGGTCCTCGAGGATGGGGCAACAGTTGAGAATTACCTGTGAGCCCTGTGTCACACACACGAGAAACTGTGACGATGCGTCCCTTCGAGAACAGAAGACTCGTAGAAACCGACAGTTTGTTCTCAGATCAACAAAATGAGATGACGTTACAGTACCACTCGAACCTGACCGATTCGTCTACGTCCAAAGTGGGCATTCACTGAGAGCAACACAGTGATAGGCACCTACAAAAAAATGAGGTCAGACCAGCACGTTCTCGACTCACCCCTACATCACACATACCACAGGCGATCTTGTCAATCGGAAATTCCGAAAGAGCATTGATTTGCTTCAGCTTGGCATCTTCTCGGTCCAGTGTGGCGCCATTACCGGCGGCTGCCGAGCCCCACACAAAGAGCTTACCATCCGTCGTACTCGCCGCAGACGTGAATGTCCCACACGCAATGGCGGATAGCCGCTGCAAGCTGTTGCTCTCTCCTTGAAAAAAAGTGGACCGCGGAAGCTTGACCTGCTGTGGTGTCAACACGACCATGTCTTGAGCGTCGACCAACTGGTCGCCGAGTTGACCGGCAGCGGAATCTCCCCAACCAAACAGGCGACCGTGCGTTGTGTATGCGAGCGTATGATAGCTTCCACACGCCACACCGACGGCTCGCTCTCCTTCGCGTGACTCGACCCACGGTCCTTCGACCTTTTCAGGCGCGTGAGCATTCTCGGTCGATCCAGTTCCGAGTGCACCCGAGCTTCCAAAACCCCACGTGAATACATCGCCCTCTTTCGTCAACGCACATGAGTGGCATTCGCCAGCATCCACCTGCACCACATGTTCACCCTGTAACCCGGTCACAAGCACTGGCAGCTCTTCATCATTTTCTCCACCATTGCCGAGTCGTCCACCAAATCCGGCGCCAAACGTGTAGACAGTTCCCGACTTGGTGAGCGCCAGCGTATGCTCCCGACCACACGCGACCGCGTCGACGTCCTTCAACGCTACGACCCTGCTAGGGTTCACCACGCTGCCGCTTTCGCCTGTACCAAGACGCCCCGCTTCTGCCCACCCAAAGCCATACAGTTCACCGTTTATAAGCACCGCCATTGTGTGTTCGCGACCACACGCCACTTGACGAACGCCCGCGAGATCGGAGCCACCCAAAGTTCTCGCCAAGTCGGAGAAGAATTCCACACGCTTGGGCATCTCGACTGAGAGCTCATCGCCATGACCAAGCCTCCCACACTCACCATAACCAAACGTGAACAGAGAGTTGTCGCCCGCAGTCACCAAGGCAGTGTGACGATATCCACAAGCGACTTGTATCACTTGTCGAGTCGGAAGTGGGAGCTCGAGGACGCGAATGTCGTTAAGGCTGCGTGGTCTACAGCTGATACCGTCCATCTTTGTTGTGCTCAGCTTGGATTCGTCGTCAAGAGAGAGCCCGTTCGGTCGGCCCCACAAAAAAGCCAGTCCCGGCAAAGCGATATGCTCGTTCAGCACACGTGGCGGGAACCGAGCATTTTGCACCGCCGTCGAGTCAAACAGATATCCCGGAACCATCCAACAACCGCTCGCGTCCCTGATGTCTGGCAAGAAAAGCTGCTCGAGCGTGCGCAAGACACGGTCCCACGAGGAATGGCCCGACACAGCTACATGATCCATTGCGTGTACACCGTTAGTAGCATTACCGAGCGCAAGAATGGGGTTGGATGAGCTTCTTCGCATGACGTCGGGTGCAGAGTAAGACTCGCTCGGGATCATTGCTGAACTCGTGCGCTGGAGGCTCGCAGATAGAGAAGATCCTCCAATAGCTGTATCCCTTCTTGCAACTTGGGAAGCTCCACCTAGGCGGAACTGCCTCTCAACAATGGGAGTAAGTGCGTCCCACATTTCAAACCCAGCGCCGCGTTCAAGATTCATTCTCAGCGACGAAGACGTTGGGGAACTTGCATCTTCGCCACTTGATCGCGAGCCTCCGTTCAAACGAGACAAACCCACCATGACACGTACAGCTTCAGCGAGCGGATGAGGGCAGATAGTTGGTAAGATGGACGAGTTATTTGCCGCTCGGTAGAAATGTTGAAGCCACGATGATACGGCCGACCATTGTGTCCCCGACGAACTTATCCTGTTTTTGGTCGGAGACAAGGGACCACTCTCTCGGTCACTCAATGCTGCAATCGCAGCCACGTAGATTTTGAGTGCGAGGGGAAACGATAGCTGTGCACCAGCGGCAACAATCGAGTCGCACGCCTGACGTGCTAGATCACGGGCATCGTCCAGCCGATACTCCTGCAGCGCGATGTGCGCGTCGATCAACATCTGGCAGGCAGCTTCTCGAATATCCATTGCTATGATGGCGTTTTCAATGCGGGTTTCCGACGTGAGCGCCACCGAGTGCCGAAATTGACTTGCAAGAGCCGCAAAAAAAACCTTCGCACTTTGAATTTCGCTTTTCGCAGTGATTGAGCCACCGCGGTCCACAAACATTCGCTGAAGTTCCTCGAAGTGAAAGCGGTACGATTGGGTCGTCGCCGACAACCAACCAGAATGGAAGGAGACGGCAAGCTTGGGGTCGACCGACTCGTCGAGAAAATTGAGCTGTCCTTCACGACGAAGAAAGGGAAGACTTCGCCATCGCGTTTCGTCCAGCGCTGGAAGATATCCGTCGGCGAGATGAGCGCCAAAGTTTTGCAGCAAGCAGTTGAAGAGCACAGACGGATTGCTACGAAGCAGCTGACGGTATGCTTGGATCATTGTCGCGGGCTTGACCACACTATACTCGCCCAGCGCAACGGACGAAGCGTACGGTCCCAACATGAACCAAATCCGAGCGTCAACATCCCAGAACTGACTGGCACCTTGTTCATTATGGAGACCAGTCATGATCTGGGTGATAAACTCGATGAGACGGCTCTTTCGTGATCGCCACCGACTCTTTTCAGCATTCTGATCGTGTGAGAGACGGAATTGGAACAGCGTCTTTGCAATACGGCTGACAATATCCGAGGCGAGCAGGATCGAGATGCCAGGCTGACGCACTGAGCTGACGTACGCGAAGACGAGCGGAAAGAGTCTTGTGTTCACGCCCTCGCTCTTCAACGTTCGTCGCAGATGGACCGCATCAATGATGTAAGTGCGACCTGTTTGTCCTCCACGTTGTCCTGCGGATGGCAACGAGTCGAACGATGACTGCCGACGACGAAAATCGGGTTTCAATGCCGTGATCGAGGCCGATGGGACCCGAGTCAGAGCACGTGCTCGTGGGTCATTGGAAACGGACGCAATTTCATCTCCGATTGTCAAGAGCTTCTCGGCGACATCTCGAACATGTCGGCGAAGCAAACGCTTGATGGTCAACTCAAGCTCATCAATAATGGCTGCAGCGGGGTCCGAGATCGGGATATCTGACTTCTTGACAGCCGAACTACCGGGCACCATGTGGACGCTCGTAACCTTCACTTCGTGCAGCCGTCGGAGCACTGGTAGCAGTTCAATTTGGTACTTCTGTACAAACGCTTGCTTCAAGTTGAGTTGCAGGCGACTTCGATCTGGTTCGACTGCGATCACAATGTCGCCATGGCAGGCAAGACTTTTCGGTCGTTTCAATAGAAACTGACGCGCCGGATGGTTGTTGATGGGTGCTTCGTTGGTCTCGAGTTGGTAGTATAATAGGTTGAGGTACGGTGTCCAACGCGGAGCGAGTCCTTGCACGAGTTCATTGATATCATGAGCAGATAAGACTTCAATCGTATCCTTTCCAGCGCGCAAGAGCACTCCATGGACTATGCTCGAGCGTAGCGAGTGTCGGAGCACGTCATCATACTTGGAGCTAACGCGAACGACCTCGCCGTCTTGAGCTCCGCGAATTCGCCGAACCCAAACGTCAGGAAATTCGCCAAAGGAAAACTGGCTCAAGTCGCCGTGAACACGAAGCCCGCCACTCAGTTCCGCGAGATCTCGTCTATCGATCTTCACCACTTCAACGTCTTCACTTAGTGGCAGTGCGCTTGCAACCACTTGAATTCCTCGAATTGAGAACGCTGCCATGAGTGGAAAGACAGGAAACCTGCCCATCGCTTCATGCATCCCACGCGACGACGTCATGGCTTCCAGTTTTTCGCGGAAGCGAGCAAGGTCTGCAACCTCTTTCTTGAGACGTTTCTCTCCGCCCCACGTCTTAGAACCGTACTCCAGCTTTAGCGTCTTCATCTTGACAATGTCCACATCATCGACCACGGGCGAGGACGACCAGGAAACCGCCCATCCGGTTGTCGGCAGCAAATATGACGAATCAGATCGGCCATCGGAGATGTCACTCTCGCTCTTACGGATCAACGACTGATCTCGAAACGACGCGCTTCGACTGTTCACATCGCGCGACTGGGCCGTTGCGAAATGGATTTCGGCCACAATTTCGGCGAACAGATGAAACTGGAGCCAAATCTACACATATTGGTAACACTAATCACCACCACTTCCATAACTCAACAGACCGTAATAAAGAGACAGCCTGCATACCGTATACAGCCGCTTCAAGCGTCGTCGACGACCATTGAAATCATCATCGCGACGATCCTTTAGGGACCTGCGGCAAACATGGTGAGGCTAGCCTGCGTTGCGAATGTGAGACCACGTTCAATAAGGCGACGTACTTCCAACAGAAGTTCCACTCGGCAAGCCAATCTCGGTTGCCCATGGCTTCCACAGCGTCGCGGCGATCGCGCAGCGTGAGCGTGAGCACGTGGCGCAACTGCGCGACCCACAAGCGTCGTCCAGCCGCATTGCCATCCGCGACCTCCATCATCACTTCTTGCCATAGCCGCGCCTCCGACTTACTCGAGAACCCCAGCATGAATTGATTCTGCTCGATCTGGATTTCGATGCAATAATAGTTGCCTTGAAGTGACAACGTGGCATTAATCTCCGCCTACAGTAGTGAACACATTGATCCCACGAATTAACCACACACAGACAAGCAACCTCATACATACCCTCAGCAGATCCGTCTCCTTTGTACGCGTACTGCAAGCAAGCAACAAAACGGTCAGCTTCAAACCGTGGCATCCATATCCTTCTAAAAAAAAGCCAAGCAGTACCTTTCTCCTTTCTTCTTCTCATACCGCAAGAACCCGTCCGCCGTCACAATCATCTGCCTACAGAAACCACAATCAAAAGCAAATCAACTTTTACTGGTCGCATCGTTTCCTTCATTTCCTTTTCTGTCATGAAAAAATAACGCACCGCAACCGCCATTGCCGCAAGAACCCAGTGTTCTTCTTCATGACATTGCCATTGAGCCGCGCGTTCGCGAGCGACGGTAGCGCTGTTTTCGGAGACGTCGCGCCGCGCGCCATTGCTGATGAAGGCGATGCCGACGATTGCGGAATGGCCGAGAGCGACCACCGCTTCTTCATCATGGCCCTTTTCGTGGGGCTCCCTTGGGTGCGCACAGCAATTGAACACTGCAAGACCATCATTCATTCGAGTGACCTTCGCGCGACATTTCGAGGATTTCGGATGCGGACCAAGAGGCAATCAATCCCAACGAGATCACCAGGCGAACATACGAGAGCGAGTGAGAAAGACGAAGCTGACGCGGTTCTCTGGTTGTTGTGACCCACTCACTTGATGGACAGACAGACCACGCCGTGGCTGCAATTTGTGTGTAGATGGGCAATTTTCGTCGATATTAATATCACCAGAGGACTGGCTTCACCCTGCCCTGGTCTCATATATTCCAACACAACTCAGCACTATAGTACGGTATGTACATGGCCAGCAAGCGTTGGGTTCCAATCTTACAATCCTCTCAATTGCGTCAAACGACCGTTTGCAACCCGATTTGCAGCATCATAATGCTACCTGGTGGAACGAAATGTCGACAATCTCAATGAATGCAAGTCATTTGCGATCTGCTGACAATGCGACGAACTTCAACTCGTACTTTATACGTATCCTACTGTACTGTATCGAAAACGTAACCCAACGTACCCCTCCGCATTCTTCGTCCCTCGTTTCCCTTTCACTGCAACTTCCAAACTCGGGACAGTCCGAGCCACGCGGAAAGCTGGAAGAGCAACCACACACCAGTTCCCACACAAAACAACAGGGAAACCACCCCCACCAATTAGGCGAACGTTAAGAGATCTTCTCCCCTCTCCCTCTCAGCAACTATGCAGCACCACCACGGCGGACCACCGCCTCCGCCTCCTCCACCAGGTCCACATGGTGGCGTCTACGCGCATCAGCCGCCGCCACCGCAACAGGGCGGCGGTGGCATCCCCTACATTGGCTCGCGCATCAGCCTCATCTCCAAGACCGACATTCGGTACGAAGGTTTCCTCTTCAACATTGACACCCAGCAGAGCATGGTCGCGCTCCAGCACGTGCGGTCGTTCGGTACGGAAGGCCGTCGCCCCGACCACATCCCGCCGTCCGACCAGGTGCTCCCGTACGCGACCTTTAAGGCCGCCGAGATCAAGGATCTCCACGTGTGTGAGGCCGCACCCCCTGTGTATGGAGGCGGCTACGCTCCACCGCCACCCCCACCGATGCCTCACCAGCCGTACCAGCAGCATGCACAGTACGGGGCACCCCCGCCGCCTCCTCCGCCAACGGCACCGGCAGCGGCACCGGCGCCGGCACCGCCACGCCAGCCAGCGCCGTCACAATCGCCGCCCAGGGCCAAACCGGTTTCGCCAGTCAAGGCCAAGCCGGCCGGACCCACGTTGCTCACGCCTGGATCGATGTCGAGTGCACGCATGGCCAAGCCGCCGTCGCCGCCACGGCAGCAGCGAGAACACCACGAACAGCCGACTTTGCACAGCGAAGAGACCGCTGCCACAAACCACAATAACGCGAGAGGCGGACGTGATGCCGGTGGCGCGGCACGTACAATTCCTGGCATGGGTGGCCACTTGCTCAAGCGCAAGGAACGTCGTGTGCCTGGTGGTGACGCTGAAGGCTCGACCGCTGTGTCCACCGGACTGGATTTCAACTTTGAGTCGGGCCTGACGACGTTTGACAAGGAAGAAGAATTCTCCAAGCTCGATATTAACGAAAACAAGGCCAAGGTACGTCCCATTTTGCTCTATGAATTTGACTCTGTTTGTTCTCACGTTTTGCATTAATCCTCCATTCAGGGCTCGTACCAAAAGTCGTCTTTCTTTGATACCATTTCGTGCGACGCGCTGGATCGTCTCGAAGGCAACGGAAACCGATTTTCGGCCGGCCAGGAACGCAAGCTCAATACGGAGACGTTCGGTGCCGTGGGTTTGAACAACAACAACCGCCGTGGGTACCGTGGTAACCGTGGCGGCAGCGGCGGTGGACGTGGTGGTGGTGGAAACCGACGAAACAACAATGGCGGTCAACGCAATGGCGGCGGTCGTGGCGGCGGAAACGGTGGCGGCAACGGTGGCGGTAGCAACTGGGGCCGCAACGGCACGCCATCACAGGCATAGGAAGGACGACTATTCGTCCAGTCGACTTCCAGATCGTAGTTAGCTAGCTTCCAGTGGGTTTTTTCTTCCAGTTAGGTGATTTAATGAACCCGAGATCAATACTAAACGGTGATGCCGTCCGCGCAGATCGAACAGTCTCCGAAGTTGTATGCAGGTTAAAATCTGATCGCACTCTTTCCTGACATCGATGATGTTGTCCCGAGTGAACGAGCAGCGTACCAGCCGGTGGCCGACAAACACGACCAATATACAAAGGTGCTCTGCGTGTACTTCAATATTGGACGAGTACGCTATGGCGGACGTCGACAATGATTATCAGGAGGTTAACGGTTACGGTGTCGCTATCGGTGGGTGCGGCTTGCATTTTCAGACCATGGAGACGCCTGACGTAAAGTACGTGAGCCATTCGTTGGTGTCCACGGCGTCGGAGGGGTTCAAATCTATTGCCACCAGCGATGGTACATACCTCAGGTGACACAAATTAAACGGCTACGAGGCATCGGCAAGGCATCGATGGCATCCGAGGGCTCGCGCGCGACATGCTACTGGTAGGTCACGCCAATCGAGTACCGGGAGCATGCTCATAGCCATCGCTGCCCTGACCTCTTCATCCTGGAAAGAGGAGAGCGAAATTCGAAGAGTAAAAATTTTGAACGCCTTCCCAGATACTACAGTCGCCCTGCTGAGGTGATCCATCCATGGTGGACAACCGGCGGTTTACGTCAACCGATACCATGACGAATAGGTGCGACCTTTCATGATCCACGTATACTCGCTACTGCATTACTAGTTTAGAAGGGGGCTTGTTTTTATCGAGTCTCCGTACTTGCGTGGTCGTTGTGCAAGCGGCGCAGCAAATTGCCAAAAAACGCCGACTTCTTGGGCGGCGGCGGCACATACTTTTTGACAGGGCGGTGGCTCTGCACGCTCGGTGTCGGCGCCGGCACCGAGCTCGCATTGCCATTGATCGTACCGTTCGAACTAGTGTGGATCAGCTGCACGTGCGCGCGGGCCGCGGCCGGGAGTGTGCCGCAGTATGCGACAATGTGGCGGCGGCGCGAAGCTTCGCGCAATGCCTTTTCCTTGCGGAGCCGCTCGCGGATCTCCGCAGCCAAGACCTGCTGCTGGAGTGTCGGGTCGCTTTCCAGCAGATGCGAGACCTCGGCCTGGGTCGCGTGCTGGTCGCTGTTGTCGCCAGGCTGCGTTTGCTGCTGCGCAACAACCTCGCGGATCGACTGGCCGCTCGCAATGGACTGCGCAATGAGCGCGCGCAATCCGTCGACGCGCGCGACCGTGTCACGGTCTGCGAGCTGCTTGAGTTTTTCTGGGAAAAACGCTGTCATGAGCTCGAGGAGCGCAACGTTGACAGCGGTCGTGGCGTTCACGGGCTGGCGACAGGTCGGGCAGTTGTTGCAGCTCTTGAGCCACATATCAACGCAGCGCTTGCAGAACGAGTGGCCGCACAGCAGGCTCACAGGCTTGAGCATGAGTTCGTCTAGTTATCGATATGAAAATATGAAGTCAGTCTCTAAAGTATAAGTGGACCCATCTCCATCGCCACGTACCACAGCAAATCGTACAGCCCAATGCTTCTGGGATGAGCTCGTCCTTTACAAAGACTTCTTGGGGGATCACAGGCGACGTCGTGGTCGCCTCCTCAGCACAAACACCGATGTCGGTACAAGTACTGATCGCGGTATCCGCCGCGTCGCTTTTCCGGTGCTGCAGCTCTTCGGCTTGTCCATTCGCGATGGCGTGGAGATGAAGCACGCGGCTGACGTCGGCGACATCGACGGCGTGCTCGATCGCCACAACAAGCGCGCGCTTCTCGCTCAGCGGCACGCGCGGGTCGTCCAGAAACGCCAGTACGTGACGCGCGACTGCGTCGCTTTCGCGCATCGCCTCGCACGCGGCAGGGGCGCACTCCGCAGCGACCGACGCGCGCTGCAACATGTGGAGCATACCGAGAGCATAGGCCGCCAGGGGCGACGCCGGCAGCGCCGTCAAGTGCGCGCTGTCGACGTGGACGCTGTTCGCCATGCGATCGTCTCGTGGAGAGGCAGTCATACTATAGTACTTGTTAGAGAGAGGATCCGGAGAGTGCGCGCGAAGTCTGAAGGTCTAAACTGGCGAGTCTAATTTACACTGGTGCGGACGGTTCTGAATCTGGCGGACTATACCTTCTTGCAACCTAACCTGGCTGCTGCGACAAAATGAACCCGTCTCACGGACGACCATTGGTCACAAGCCTACAACGAAGTGATCAATGCACCCACCGCTCCTCACGCCATACTGGAGACAAGTCTTCTTTGACGCAGGTGCGGGTGTACCTGCGTCAGGGGAAGGGTTGGCTCGACTGCTGACAAAAAGTTGACGACAAAGAAACTTACCGGTGGTCAACCGGTCATGGGTTCGAAAATGGTTCTTAACGTTAACAACACTTCTATCGGTTCCTACCTGCCAAACCAAATTTTGGACATTCAAATGCAACGTTTGTGGAGGTGGAAACGGGATCACACAGAACTTGAACATCCTCCACGGCCTCTTCATGGCGACGCCTCCGTCGCGGTCTTCGACGCCTTCTGGGTCGTCGCATACAGCGCACACTGGATCAAAGGCGCTACGCAGTGCCAGCTACGCACCCACGCCGTCCGCGTCGTCCGTAGCGCCGTCCAGCGCGAGAAATGGCGCCGGCGCTGGCGCTGACGAGTTTCTCTCACCCGTGTCTAGATTTAATCGTTCCCTGGACCACGCGCGACAGGAGCAGGCCGTACGCATGAAGACCATCGAGGGCGAGCGTGCGCACCGACTCGCGACCAAACAGACTACGGCGAAGCTCTTCTCTGGCGGCAGCGGTGTAGCATCGAGCAGTGTCAAGCGCAAGCTCACAGAACTCGAGGCTGCGGCCCAGGCCGCGCAGACCCAGAATCAGGCCATGAATCCGTCGTCGCGATGGAGCGAGCCTGTGAAGAAGATCCGTACCGAGTCGCCGACGTACAGACCCAACAAAGCGACAGAACGCACGGCGAGTGCGAGCGCGAGCCGCCGCGGCGTCTCCCATGGCGTCGGCCACCCAGTCTCTACCACCACTTCAGCTCCCATACGTTCCGCGATTCAAAACTCACTGTCGGCGTCGGCACTCAAGCGCCACGACGACCGTCATACAAAGAGCGAATTCAACGACCGCGTGTCGGCAGCGAATGCACCAGATGCACAGGATCGATACTTGGCCTACGAACAGCCACCGCCGGCTCGCATGGAACACGCGACACCGCCACGCAGCCACCGGTCGTCGGTTGCCGAGGCCCACAGCTTATTCAGTCGACACAATGTACGTTTTGTGAAGTGGCGCGTCCGTCGACAGAGGTCTCATGAGACTGTATATTTTTTGTGATAGGACCCGTCCATTCTGAAGACACCACCGGACAGCACGTCGTCGTCGCCGTTCAAGTTTCCCGACTATGAGAGCTCGGTCTCTTCGACCCGTGGGAGTCCGCCTCCTGTGCTGCTGCGAACACCGCCTTCGCGCCAAGAGATGCAACGCCAATTGTCCTCCCCATTTGTGCCGCCACGCGGGGAAGATGGCATGGTCGACTTGGACCATGTTTCGACCGTGTCACAGCTCGAGACATTGGAAGGCGATGACATTTTGTCCATGCTGATGGCGCAGTCGACGCCGCGTGTCGATCGCCATTTCCCGTCCGAGCATGCACGCACTGACAGTGAAGATCGCGAGATCCAATTCCTCCGACGCCGCCGACTCGCGGGGTCCTCGGCACGCAAGTCACTGGACCCGAATACCCCAGTTGTCACCAACCGTATGGTGAAGGCAAAGTGGAGTTTCGACAGTGTGCTTGCGCCCGTGGCGTCGCCGTCGACCGGTGCCGTGCGTCGCGGCGTTGTGTCCAAGGAAGCACAGCAAGCACGAGATGATGCCGAGAATGCCAAGGCCGACGCCGCCGAGAACGACACGCTGCTCGACGACGACGATGACGATGACGATTGCGAGACGACCGAGTTCAAAGTCGAACAATTTAGTCGTGCCAAGCGGTGGGGACTGAAGCGGTTCTTGTTCTGGGTGGTCGTGGGGGCTAGTTTGATCTGCATCGTTGACGTTGCGGTGCCGCTGCTCGCGAGTCTCTTTCAGCCGCCTCTCCCGTACTGTGACAATCGCATGGTTCAAGACGCAACGGCATTGGCGGTGGTCAATGGCGGCGACCAGTCCGAGTTCACGGCCCTTGAAGCGTACCGCGCCGACTGCCGCGCGTGCCCCCAGTTTGGGATCTGTTCGAATGGGTCGTTGGTTTCGTGTCTGCCGCCCCTCGAACAGCAACGCGGAGCGTGTGTCGAATCCAAGGAAGTGCAGCACGCGCTCGAGCAGATTGCCAAGTCAATTGAATCGTTCGTGACCGACAAAGCGACCCGACAAGTGTGTGGTTCAGCCCCTCTGCCAACACTGTTTGGGGATGACCAGGAAACAACCCCGACCCAGTGGAGCGTGCCTGCCTTCTCAGCGGCACATGTCGTCGTGCTTTTGTCAGAGCTCAAAGAGATCGTCCTCAAGTCGCCGTTTGCCGAGACCATGATGCACATTTCGCTGGCGGCGAGTGCAGGGAATACTGCGGCCGCCGAGTACGTGGTTAACCGCTCGCTGCACTTGGCGCTCTCGAGCTTTCAGAAAATCACACAGATCAGCTTCCACTCGCTCACCCAATTCGGTAACCAGAAACGAGAAAGCGGCGATATGCTGATCCAGTTCTCGACCAGCGTCGCGCCGTGGTCGTGTCGTGCCAGGAACCAATTGCTCACGCACGCGTATCTCATTGCAATCGCAGTCGCTCTTTTTGCAATCGCGATGCTGCTCTATCGTCGATGGCTCGTGTACAAGACAAAGCGTGCGTTGGTGGACCGCCTCGTCAAAGAAGTGCGATACTTTTTGCTTGGTCGATCCCACCGCACCGAGCGGTTCTACCCGGCCAACCATTTGCGCGACAACCTCTTCGATACACTGCCTGGGGTCTCGCTGCGCGATCGTAAGTGGCTGCGCGAGTCGGTGTGGCCCACGGTCGCGACCATCATCAATGAGGATTCACGCGTGCATTCGCGCATCGCTCCGTACGTCGCTGTTCATCTTGTCGTGAGGATTAACGTACTGATTCTAACTGGGGGTACGCTGTCTCTTGTGATTAGCATCCACGGCAAGCAAATGGTCGTGTGGGAATGGATCTCATCCAACTCTCCGAATATGAAGGTTACGGAAAAGAAAAGCGCACGCGTCCGCAACCCTCGCAAGCGCTACTCCATCTAAGGATGGAGATACGATAGGCGCTTGGAGCCAGGGTGATTCGAGTTACAAATAGTGTGAATGGGAAGCTGCTAAATTACGATACGATTGTTTAGACTCGAAGAAGATACGTCTTGACTATGGCGCTGCTGCCACCGGATCACTTGCACTCTCGTCCGCCGAAGCCGTCGCCGTCACAGTCGCAGTCGCAGTCGCAGTCGCCTGAGTCCGTCGCGCGGCCACAGCCTGCGCGAGCTCCCGCAGCGCCACGACCGTGTCGTCCCAGTTGATGCACGCGTCGGTAATGCTCTTGCCATAGACCAGCGTCGTTGGATCATCGCCCAACGACTGGTTTCCTTCGACTAAATTCGACTCAATCATCAACCCCAGAATATTCTCGTGCCCCGCTTTCACAAGGTCGGCCAAGTACGTGGCGACTTTAAGCTGGTTCGCATGGAGCTTGCGCGAGTTGCCGTGCGAGCAGTCGACCATGACTTTCGTCGGCTGCGCCGCCTTGGTCAGCATGGCCGCGGCCTGGTCAATGTGCTCGACGGCATAGTTGGGGCCATGGGACCCGCCGCGCAAAATCACGTGGCATTCGCTGTTGCCTTTAGTCATGACAATCGACGCAAGACCGTGTTCGTTCAGGCCCAAAAAATTGTGGGGGCACGACGCCGCGACTGCGGCATCGACCGCAATCTTCATGTCGCCGCTCGTGCCGTTCTTGAACCCCACGGGCATCGACAACCCCGACGTGAGCTCGCGGTGAAGCTGCGACTCGGTCGTGCGCGCGCCAATGGCGCCCCAGGCCACGAGGTCGGCGGTAAACTGCGGCGAAATCGTATCGAGAAACTCGAGCGCGACCGGGAGACCAAGCGCATTGACATCGAGCAACAGTTTGCGGGCAACGCGAAGGCCCTTGTTGATGTTAAACGACTGGTCGAGGTCGGGGTCGTTGATCAGGCCTTTCCAGCCAATGGTCGTGCGCGGTTTTTCAAAGTACGTGCGCATGATAATCAGCAAGTCTTTCGAGAGCTCATCGGCGACCACCTGGAGCCGCTTGGCGTAATCCATCGCGGCCGCGACATCGTGGATCGAGCACGGCCCGACAATCACGACCAATCGATCGTCACGGCCGTGGAGAATATCCGAGACGCCCTGGCGTGCGGCCGAGACCGTCTCGTAGACCTCGGGCGTGACCGGGAGCTCTTCGATTACGCACGACGGCGGCACGAGCGGCCGAATGGTCGTGACTTTGAGGTTCTCGAGCTTGGCGCGTTTGCGCTGACGGGCCTGGTCTTCAGCGAGACGGTTCTGCTGCTGCTGCTGCGCAGCGGCGGACGGTGGCGCGCGGACCTTGGTCATGGAGAGAGCGGAAGAGGCGGGTGGGGTGGGAGGCAGCAACTTCAGAAATGAAATGTCAAGTGTGACAAGGTTTCGGCAAGGGTGTATCGTATCGTCCCCTGGTGATGACGGAAGAGAGGGGGTACAAATAGCTTAATAGCTTGCGCTGGGGTACAATATCATCCAATGAGAAGTGAGAGATGGGTCGGAAAGGATGGATGAGAATCAAGTCTCTCAAAGTTTGTATGCGCAATAGATGATGTGGGTGGCGAGGAACAGCATCAGACCAGAGTCTCTCCTCCGTCGTCCAGAGACGCCGACTCGAATGTGATGATCTATTGGTGGTGACGTTAGTATCCGTTCTCTTGTGGCGGTTGAAGGGATGGCGCAAGCGAAAGATTCGATGTGCTCGCAAGAGACGCCGAGAAACTTCTGACGACGGCCCAATCAATAGTACCTCATGAGGTTTAGAACGGAGTCCCCAAGGAAGGTTACATGGGGTACTGTCGATGAAATCAACCAATCGCTGGCCAGATAATGTATGTAGTCCAGCAGGGGGGAGAATTTCTCCAGAGGAGGTAGTATTTTATTTAGAACAAGGGACTAATTCGGGACGCGTCGTTTCGTGGATTAATAAAGTGATGGTCGCTTCCGTCCGAAATGGCTTCACTCATTTCAGCTGGAGCTAGCTTACTGGCTTGGACATGGCGGACGAGGATACAGCTGAGCGTGCAAAGGCGACGCCAATGGCGGCGGCTGTCCAGAGCAACAAGGTGGCTGAGCGTACACGGTACTTCACACCGTCGGAGGTCGCCATGCACAACCGCGCCGAGGTACAGTCCACAGTAATCTCCAACAGATTCCACATCGAGTTTTCAACGTTTATGGATAACGAGCAGGACTGCTGGGTCGCGATCTACCGCCGCGTGCTCGATATTACTCCACTTCTCGAACACCACCGAGGTGAGAGAGACGAATGCACCATATCAGTTCCTGTTTGAGGCTGACACAGAGTCGTTGATGGTAGGCATTCTCACGCAGCCGCTCGTGCGCCACGCGGGTGAGGAGATCTCCCACTGGTTTGACCAAGATACACTAGAGGTACACCTCTCCTACTGCATTCTACTGGATCCCCCCTGACGAGGTAGCTATTCCCAAAGGTCCAGAAACACGTGGATCCAGAGACCGATGTCGAGTTGCCGTTCTTCCCGCATGGTCGATTCCTCCACGCTCCACCGCAGGATCCAACAGCCAATTGGAACACTATGGATGTATTACCGTGGTGGCGCGATCCCCAATACGTTGTGGGCTTCCTCACCGAAAAAGCACGGTGGATCGAGATCGTCAACGTCCTCACACAGCAGCACCACGCACTGCAAGTGTGCTGCGAAGAAACGATCGACGAAATCCAGACGCGGTACGTGAGCTTCAACGCCCATGCGAGAAGCTACACGTGGAAGTTTCTAGATGACGGGGAATTTGTACCGCTTCAAATGGAGCTCACGCTTGATGCCAATGGTATCGTGGACGAGACACCGCTCTTTGAGACGCTCGACATGGACGAGCACGCGTACAAACCGAGCCTCTACATCTACTTTAATGACGACCTCTCGGTCGCCTAACCAACCAAATACACACATCGTACTCTTGAAGGGTCGCCGTTTACTCTCAGTATCGGCGTGTAGTAAGTGATGGTGACGAGACGGGTGGCGGGGTATGCTGGCACGCAGGCCACGGCGGAAGCCGAACAGCCTCAGACAACCAACCAGTCGAATGCATCACCAATCTCTCCAGACGAGATCCTGCGGCGGGCCCACGCCAACAGCATCGCCGGTGTCATCGACCAGATCGGTACATCACTTTGTTCCCTCACTGGTTCCTACCACGGTCTCACTTGAGCATGGATTCTCTAGCGCAGGTCGCCGCCCACGCGCTCGAGATTTTCGCCGAGCTTCGTGTGGAAAGCGATCGACTAAACAATCGCTTCCATGGGCTTGTCGACCGCGTCGACGTTGTCGCAGCGGTCGTGCTGGACAATAATCCAGACGCTTTGCAGAAAGTACCACCTGCCGATATCTCCGACCGCGTTCTGCTCGTGCCGGAACTGAATTTCCCCTTGCAGCCGCGCCAACAGTCGACAGCGATGGAGGCAGCGCTCGCTCGCTGTGAGCCGCTGCCGCCGTTTGAGGTCTTTGCCGAGTTCTGTGCCGACATGACGCCGTACCGTAAAAAGTATTCAAACCCCGAGTTTTGCAAAGAAGACTGGATGCAACGTGAGACGTTTCGGCTGCAGCACGAAGAAGAGCAGCGTGACGAGCGATGGCGGTACCGCAAAGTGCAGCGCAAGAGTCTGGTGGTTCAGATTCAGACTACCAACCAAGGCGACGACGCTGCCAACGCCAATGCCCCGACTACAGAAAATTTCGAGACTGACAAAGAGCGCCTGGCGGTCCAGCAAAAACTCAAGTTTCTAAACATTCGCTCGTGGAAAGAGCGGTACGGCACAGGCGAAGGCAAGGAATTGCTCAAGCCACCAGTGCCACGTGATAGCAAACAACTGCCAGCGGCGCTCACGCCGTCGCGGAGCGAAAGCAAGAACCGACGGTCGCTGACGCGCAAGAGCAAGTCGGTTGTGCGAGAGTTGGACGAGGACACAGGAGAGCTGCAGTCAGCACAGAGGGCGGACGTGGGTGAGCCGTCTTCTCCGATGGGCGAGAGTCCTAAGCAGCAGATAGGCGTCCCACGCGCATCATTTGCAGCAGAGGTGCCGCCCTCGGGTGCGTTCATGCAAGAGATCGAAGACCCAGGCGATGATCTCGACGAGTTTCACGATTCACACAGTTTGGGAATGACTATGCTTGGAGAGATGAGTGCGGTGACCTACGGCGAGTCAGCAGAAGCAGTCTTTGCCGATCACGGGTTATCGTACTTTGATCCGCATGCGCCGAAGTCGATTCCACCGCCACCACGTGAACAATTGCCACCACTGGGCCATGATGACTCTCATGATGAAGAGGAGGATATGTGGGTGGGAGGTGTACCGCCCCCTCCACCAATGCCACGACTATCCTTTTCGATGGGCTACGAGGAAATCGAGGAGTTCGAGCCTCCTGCACCGCCTCCGCCTCCTCCTCCACCTCCCATGGAAGACGGAGATGTCCACCGCCGAGGATCGTTTGTCCCACCACCACCTCCGCCACCACCTCCTGCGCTAGCGCCTGTCGTGAACGTCCGCCCCCCAAACCTTCCACACGAGCTGCAACGCCAGCGGACACAGCTGCACCACGTCGAGGCGCTTATCCCTCCTCCACCTCCACCGCCAGGGTTCCTCTCCCCTCGGAAGAATCTACTCGAGCAGATTCGAATGGTACGGTTGGTCCTGTCGATTAGTCGGTTACCGTGTTGACACCCTCACTCTTTTGCCGTAGCAACAACTACGACCCGTGCCAGCAAAGCCTTTGCCTTCGAAAGCGCCATCGCTCCCACACCTCCGCGCACCGTTTGCCAGTTCCATCGCTCGCATTCTCGAGCGACGCGAAATGACTGCCTACGACTCAGACACCAGCGACAAATCCGACCGTGACAGTGACGACAGCGAGTGGAACTGAGATCTCAGCAAATGTAGCCATGTTCCTTGTTTACTCTCTATACACGGGACGAAATACCTCCTGCACTATCAATGATTGATGAAGAAGGCTTGGAGAAAGCCAATGACCAGCCCTAGCACGCCGCCCATAAGCACAAGCTTCCACTCGTCTTCTTCAAAGATAGGATGAAGCAGTTCTTCGAACTGCGAGCTCGTGAGGGTCTTCATTTTGTCCCGGAGCGTCGATTCCAAATCCATGGCCTGGGCCGCATAGGTTTCAATCTCCCGCAGCGACGCTGGAAACGCATTCACAATATGGTCGGTCACGTCTTGCTTCATACTGCGAAAAGTCGCTTCGCCCAAGCCCAGGCTTGCAATCTGTTCGGTCGCCGCGGTCGCTTCGTTCACAGCGTGCTGGACATTGTCGTACACGAGTTCGAACAAGCGATCCGAGAACGGGCCTTTGAGGATCGCATCAATGATATTGTGGGACGTGAGGATCTCGGTGGCCACGAGGCGACCGTAGACATCGGCAACTTGGTGCTGCCGCCGTAAGAAAAGCCCATGGAGCGTGAAGCAGCCGACTTTCTTGGGCTCGATGGGCTCAAAAATCATCTTGAGCGCGAGCCAATTCGTCATGGACCCCACGACAAGCCCGACAACGGGGAACACGACAATGCGATTCGAGTAGAAAAACCACAGGCCCATTTGGAGCAAACCAAACAGAAAGCCCATCCACGCGCCCGAGTTGCGAATGAACGCGAGCTCCTGGTACCCGCAGGTCACAAACATATTCACCAGCAGTTGCTTGTCCTTGCAAAAGTTGCTCACGACCATGTCCTCGAGATCAAAGACATCCTCAATGTTTGTCCGCAACTCGAGCATGAGGGATTCAATGTGCCGTGGCGCTTCTTCTTTGACGGTCTCGACAATCTCTTCCTTGATGTCTTCCGACAAAACGGTCCACAAGTCGGGATTGTATTTCATGGCCATGCGATCGACGATATCGCGGATCGTCCCAAACAATACGGGCTCGAGTTCGTCGACGATCCGCGCGGGCTCGAGCTTAGCAAACACGTCCGAGACCCGCATCAGGCGCGTGGTCATAAGGCGCACGGCCTGGCGAGCCATCTTCTCGGCCTTGTGGGGGACAATGCCTTGCCACCCGAGGCCTGTGTTGGTGCCCGGGATCTGGAGACACCCAATATACCCAAGCGGATAGAACGTCATGTAGAGCGCGAGCCAAATGTGAACGTACGTGAACCCAACACTGACAATCGGGATCGAGCCATACTTGAGGAGGTGGTGCGAGCTCACGCCAAGCGCTTCAAGACGGGGTTGGAATACGGTAAAGCAGAGTACCGTCGCAGTGAGAACGACAGTGAGGAAGAGGAGCACAGGCACCGACGGGACTTCCAACATGGGCGGAAACGGCACGGGCTTGCGTGGCGCGGGTGGTGTTATAGTGTGCTCGACAATGACCCCCTTCAGCGACTTGCGTGGGGACGGTGGACCGCGTGGGGTAAAGTCCGTGACGATTGTGACGGCGTCCGAGTCGCTGTCTCGCTCGGCAACTTGCATCATCCCGAGGAGCGTGACCCGCAGCGTCATGGCCAACTCGCGCGGCGTGATGTCGGCCCATAGGCCCGATGGCAAGTGGACCAGCTCGTACCCCGAGTACTTGCGGAGTTTGGGGGCGAGCGACTTGAACCGGCCTTTCTCAAAGCGGCGGAGCCACTGCTCGAGCTGCTTGGACGACCAGTCTTCAGGGTTCACGAGCAGCGTGTCTTTGACTGTCATGGTGGTTTCCGCCAGGAGATTTGGGAATGCGTGATGGTGGTCGTGACTCACTTGGTGGTATCACAGCGCATCGAGGTAGGTGGTCTATATTCCTTCACAGGCAGTTTTGCGCCGGAATTGGAAAAGCGCAAACAGTGACTAATCAAGGCTCCATAAATACACCTTCCATGCTGGCAGCAGTTGAGGTGCCTAGGGGATCACAAACACACTTGAAATGTATCGGTGCCGTCGCCACGAAACGATTGGAGATCCCTTTCGCAGAAGCAATACGAACGATTGCACGACAGGGTCGCAGAGTGGGAGCAAGGTCTATTTCTATACAAACGCACCGGTGAAACGTAGTCAAGGCTGTTGAAGAAGCCTCTTACGGGTATGCCGAGGCATCCTGCGTAACTGAATCTTCCTTGGGTTTCCTGGTTTTGTTGGACGGTGCCTTGGGCCGCGACTGCTTGCTCTTTTCGACCCGCATGCGGATGGCGTTCAGTGGTTCGTAGACCGCATTGTCCATGAGTGGCAGAATCGCACGGCGAATGCTGTTGTACATGTCGGGGTTCAAGCTCTCTTCTTGGGCGAGCATTTTCTTGACGCGATGACGCTCTTTGGGTTCTTCAAAGCACGCCGGGCAGTTTTCATTGATCACTGGCAGCCGCGAGTCGTACGCAAATTTCTTGAGTTCGTGCTCGCGTACGTACGCCAGTGGCCGGAGGATCTCGACGTCGTTTTCGTCGTTTGCATATTTGGCTTTCATGGTGCGCAATTGGCCGTTGTGGATCGCCGACATGAAAAAGCTCTCGGCGAGATCGTCGAGGTGCTGCGCGAGCACGAGCTTGTTAAAACCATTCTTGCGACAGCACGAATAGAGGAGACCACGCTTCATGCGCGAGCAGTAGCTACAGATCGAGTCGCCTTGCATTTCGCACGCAGCACGCTCAATAATATTCTCCGAGAGGTAGAAATACTCGACACCGAGCGATTGCATGTAGGCTTTCATCGGACTTGGATCAAATGACGCAGTCTGCGGATCGACGGTCGCACACGCCAAGTAGAATTTGACCGGAGCTCGCTTTTGGACTGTGAGCAGAATATGGAGCAAGCTGAGTGAGTCTTTGCCGCCGGATACACCCAGTAGCAAACGATCGCCTTCTTGGATCATGTCCCACTGCATCAGAGCTTGCCCGACCCACCGCATCAATTTCTTTCCGGGTGTTGGGAAAAGCTTGACAGCGGCCGTCTTCTCATTCATTTGGGCGGTGATCTCTTGCGTGCGAGAGAGGTTGGCGATCGCATCGGCTGCCCCACCACTCAGCGTGCCGTTGCTAGCAGACAGAGGACGAGCCGACGTCGACCGCAACGGGTATTTGCCACCGACCTCACGAGCGTTCGACGGTGAGGCATTTTCCACGGGCAGCGGACAACATGTGCCGGTTTCGCACACGCCCGGCGTCGTAGACACCGGGGTAGCAGCAGTGACTGGTTCTTCGTCCGCGACTTCCCACTGGTGCTTTAAGGAGCCGTCTAAATATCGCTGAGGTTGGTAGGGACCAACGATAACGTCCGTGAGTTTGGGCGTAATCCCTTTCTTCATCGCCGCGGCTGCTTCCACTGGATACACAAACCACCGCAGGGCCTCGTACGCATCCTCCAACATCTGCGTCGACGCTGCCACCGAGGCATTTGCTTTCCCCACGCTATCCGCCGCCAGCTGACGTGCGACCTTCAGATTGTCGGCTCGGTGTTTCTGAATATCCTCCACTTGTCGTGGAGTTTCCGGCGTGGGCTTGGACGCCGACCCCTTCAAGTCCATGGAAAAGTGGGATAGCCACTTGCGGTTGGGGAATTTCGTGAACCGCGTCGTGTGCTTCCACGCGCCGCTCTTGTGGTTGAAGCGATACTGTGGCAACAACTTCCATCCGTCTTCGGCGATGAAATGAATCGCTTCCAGAATATAGTCGACTTGCGCGTCGTCCATAAAGTACGGTAGACTCATGCGTGAGAACCCGGGTCGGAGCATTTCTTTCTTTTCGATGAGGGCACTCTCAAACGCGAGGACAGCCTCCTTCTCGATCCCCAGTAAGCGGGTCGCATACGGACCAGCACACTGGCACCCACCACGCGTCTGGATCCCAAAGAGGTCGTTCATCAACGCGCACACAAAATTGTAGTGGAGAAAGCGATCGCCCCAGCGAATGAGAAACGAAAACACCGGCAGCTGGTCGTGGTTGGTCGAGTGGCGGCCCAGCAAGACGAGCTTTTCGTTGGTGGCAAACGACGCACGAACGCGGGCAACGTGCGCTCGCTCGCGGGCCATAATGTGCTGGGACCCAATGCGCTGCTTGATCTCAAACGCCAAGCCGAGGCGAATGCTGCCTAGGATATCGGGCGTCCCGCCTTCTTCGCGTTCTTCGCGGTTCGAGAGATACCGGTGGTCTTGCTCGGTCACGAAAAACACCGTACCACCGCCCGGTGTGGTCGGCACGGCATTCCCCAGCAGTCGTTTCTTCACGACCAAGACACCAGGCGACCCGGGGCCGCCGATAAACTTGTGTCCCGAGAAATATACGGCATCTTTATAGACAAACGGCCGCAAGGCTTCGTCGGCGACCACAGGATTCATGTCGATCGCAACGTACGGCGCACAGGTCGCATAATCCCAAAATGCCAACGCGCCGTGAAGATGAAGCGTGGCGGTCACGCGGTCGACGTCGGTGAGGAGGCCGGTGAGGTTCGAGGCCGCCGAGAACGCACCAATCTTGAGCGGACGCGTTGCGTACTGCTGCAGCTTTTGCGTGAGCACGTCAAGGTCAACATGGCCTTGGTCGTTCTCAGGAATCACCACGACGTCGGCACTGCTCTCTCGCCATGGGAGTAAATTCGAGTGGTGTTCGAATGGACCCACAAACACTACCGGCCGCTGAGCCTTGGTGGTGGTGGTCGCCAGCGGAACGTGGAGCCCTAGTGCCATCACCAACTTGTGGACCGCGCTGGTCGAGCCGTGGCCAGTAAACAGCACCGAGTCTTCGGCGCCGCGGCCCGTGATCTTGGCGTTCACGGCCTGGGCGATGATCTGACGCGCTTCGTGGCGAAAGCACGTGCTCTGGAGGCCTGTGATCGACGTGGTTGTGTGCGTATTGCCGTAGAGCGGCAAGACGTCGTGTTGTATATAAGTTTCAATCGACGCGAGCGACTTGCCGCTGGCTGTAAAGTCGGCATAGCACAGCGCGCGGTCGCCGAACGGCGAGTCAAAAAGCTCATCGCGCCCCACTACGTTCTCGGCCACGTACTGGACCATCTGTGCGCGCTCGAGCGCGCGCTGTTCGTCAGCAGTCGAGGATTCAATGGTCTCGCCGAGATCTTCTTCTAACTCTTCACAGAAGAATCGCTCCGACGAGAGAACGCCTACGTCGGCATGCACAAGCTTGTCGTTTTCGACTGCATGGGGTGGGAGGCTTGGTGTTGGGGCCGTACGCGGCTGGACGGCGTCATTTTCCGCGACCATCGTGCCGTTCTTGCTGTCCTTGCGGTTGTTCGTCGATGTTGCCGCTGGAGTGAAGAGTCAATGACTGACCATCCAAAATGGGTGGAAGATGGGTTGTCATGGATGAATTTTAACCAATCAAAGCATATTTTTGAGGCAATTAACGGATATGGTTCTTATCAATATCGCTGGGAGGTGTTGCGAAGGTTGCGGGAATGTCACCAATTTAATCACCAACACTCACCATTCAACTTGACATTCACTCACAGGAATCAGCTCCTCCCACCTGATTCAACCCGACGACTCATTACGAAGAGGCTAAAGAAAGACGAGACAAGAGCAAGATGGCGGGACGCGCTCGCAACGCCACCGCTACAATGTCATTTCCGGATCAGCGTTGCACAGAGCAAACATACGAAGAGACGCAATGGACGTTGTGGTTTTCACGGGTACGCTGACCAAGTGGACGCGCAAAGCGGCGACAGCAACAGCTGAAGCGAGCGGCTACAAAGTCGGTGCCGGCGTCACGGCAGCTACGACAATCCTCGTGTACGGCGAGAAGGCTGGGAAGAAGCTCGAGGATGCCAAGAAGAAAGGCATCCAAGTGTTCTCCGAGGACGAGTGGGAGGTCAAACTCCAAGCATTGGATAAGGATGAGCCCATGGCTGACGAAGAGGACCAAGACATGGAGGTGGAGCCAGCGGAAGCAGATGAGCCCGTGGCGAAGCATGACGACGTTGTGATGTTTACGGGTACACTGACCAGGCAGACGCGCAAAAGTGCTGTCGCCGAGGCCGAGACCCACGGGTACAGAGTCGGGGCGGGCGTCACCAAAATTACGACGATTCTTGTGTGTGGCGAGAAAGCAGGGAAGAAAGCCGACGATGCACGGAAGAAAGGGATCCAGATCTTTACAGAGGATGAGTGGGCGCAGCATCTTGGTAAAGGCTCTAGCGACACCAACCAGCCAACGAAAACCACCTCTGTACCCGTGGTAATCGTCACCAAGGCAGCCACCACAGGCGCCAAGCGCAAGTCCGAGGCGGCCACCGATACACCACAGGAGATTGTCGTGTTCACGGGCACGTTGATGAATTTGTCCCGTAAGGAGGCGACTCAAGCTGCCGAAGTCAAGGGCTTCCGCGTCGACGCGCGGCTCACAAAGACGACGACGATCTTGGTCTGTGGCGAACGCGCCGGGGTGAAAAAGACGGATGCCGAGAAGCAAGGGGTCACAATCTACACCGAAGACGAGTGGCTGGCCAAGCTTGCTGGTATGGACGACAGTGCCAGTAGTACGTCGCCTCCTCCGGCCAAGAAAACATCGGCTGCCATGTGTCCTCCCTCTACTTCTACTACGGGTAGCGTCGGCGAAGTAGAGTACGACTCGGAAACAGGAGCCATCAACGGCATTCTCCCCAAGACGCTGATTGCGGACGGCACGCTGCTCGACGTCAAGAGTTCGTCGTCCAATTCAACATACGTCGTGAAGCGTCTCGGCAGCACGTACACGTGCAACTGTCCGGCGTGGCGGAACCAACGCCACGCACCAACGTCTAGGACGTGCAAGCACCTCAAAGAGACCTTGGGTGAGGCGTACGAGGCCGCACGGGCCGCTGGCTCGGCCACGGCTTCAGCGATTGGCGGCAGCACATCCACAGCCAAGACTGCCGCTGTCATCAAAGCGAGTGCGCCAGACGTATTGCTTGCCAAGAGATGGGAGCGGGAAAAGCACGATCCCGTGAACTGGTGGATCAGTGAAAAGCTCGATGGCGTGCGTGCGTACTGGCACGCCGAGAAACGCGTGTTCCTCTCACGCCTCGGGAATGCTTTCCCAGCCCCCGACTGGTTTACCGAGGGATTCCCATCAAGCCACGATCTCGATGGTGAATTGTTTGGTGGACGTGGACGTTTCCAGTTTACCGTCGGCATTGCCAAGACCGAGCACTCGAAACACTGGGAGCAGCTCGTATACAAAGTCTTTGACGTCCCAACACTCAAACACCAACCGTTTGAAGACCGCATGGTCCACGCCCAAAACTTAATTGCGGGTGTGAATTCCAAGACAATTGAGTGGGTCGACCATACCCAGTGCACCTCACTAACGCACTTGGACGAGGTCTTTCGTGGCATTGAAAAACTCGGGGGTGAAGGCTTAATGATCAGGGAGCCCAAGAGTAAGTACATGGGCGGGCGGTCGTCGTCGCTCCTCAAAATCAAGAGCTTTCACGACGGCGACGCCGAAGTCCTTGCCCACGAAGACGGCAAAGGCAAATACACTGGCATGTGCGGTGCACTGCGGTGCAAAATGGCGAGCGGCAAAATGTTCAAAGTCGCCAGCGGTCTCTCGGACGAACAGCGCGAGCATCCGCCCGCAATCGGCGCGATCATTGTGTACAAATGCCAAGAGCTGACGAACGACGGCATTCCACGCTTTCCCGTATTTCTCGGTGTCGCGGCCGACAAGACGAAACCCACCGACCCGATCATTGCCAATGCCGTTGGTCGCGACGAGTAGGAGAAGGCGACAAGATCAAGAACGGACAATAGTGCTATTATGTGTTAACCATGAGATTTCAAATCCATACAACTGCAAGCTCACCAGTGCCAGCGAGTGCTCTCTCCATGGAAAACCGAACAGTGGCAATCACACAAAAGCGTGCAAAACAATGATAATCGAGGATAGACAACCAACAACGTTCAGTTTCTGGATTGGTGGATGGGTTTCTGTTCCACAACCACAACGACTGTGAACTTGGCATGATGAGCGAAACATCGTGACTTGATTCTCTCCTCTTTCCAAGTTCAAGGAACCGAAGTTAATTTTGGGATCCGAATGCAGATTAAATGCCGCCAGAGAAAGCGGCAGCGGCGGCGAAGACTCGAACGACGCCCTGCTGAAAGCTGGTTCGACATCCATCGATACGATCAGTCTCTTCTATGCTGTGGGCAACCACTGTTTGCGGTATGTTGATCTGTTCGTGAAACATTATAATCCGTTGACCCAGTATGAACTGGTCGTCATTTTAATGTACTGACTTAGAAACAAATGCTCGATTGTCAAACACAGAAAATCCACGCTTTGGACAGTTCGGCTTCTAGACAAATGCGGTCTCTGCGCTTACCTTCGAGAGAGACTTGGTACAGGTGCGGCATTGTGGGAAGAAGAGTCGTCTCGTACGTGGGCTCTCTCTCCATGCTTTCCTGTGGTTTCCGCGGTCACAAGAATTCCTGGAGCACGGCCAGCGATTGAAGCAGCCGACGTGTGGCACGTCGTTCCCGTTCGTGTCCATGAGTAATTTGGTCTTTCCGTGGTCTTTAAATCACACTGTTTGGCGGTGCAAAGACGTTGTGTCCATGGTCTCTAGACTATTGGAAGCCAGCGGGTTGCTCGTTGTATCCGTCCCACGTCGTTCAGCAAATACGCATCGCATTTTCGCACAAAATGCCGATGCCTCTATTGGATGAAATAGGGAATCCGGCATGGAGAAGAACGCGGTAACTAAGAAAACGAAGTACAATCGTCTTGGCCGACGTCGGCTCCCAATGCCGCACCGCCCCCGGTCCACAGCGACAAAGAAACTACACCTGGTCGTGAACGACGATTGGTGGTGGCTGTTTAATAATCCCTGGCCCGCTGTGCTTTCCGTGGCGAAGGTCACACGTGACTGGACGGCGCAAAGACTACGTTATACTTCTGGTGTCGGCCCCGAAACTACCCACGGCAACCACCTAGTAACCGATGCGTCATTAACCTGTAGTTGCTTGCGCATTCATGGGATCCTTTCGTTTATCGGCAAGTGTCTAGGAGTCCGTTGCTCTTACGGCTTTATTCTTTAGACAGGAGGGTACCTTGCTGTACCCTGCCAGTTACTATCAATACCACGCGGTCACGGACTTTGATTCTCCCGGGCCACTGTGCTGAGGCGCGTTCAAGCTATTGAGGTACGTCAAGGTACCACCCACCCGTCAGTTAGATCTAACAGTCGCCTCAGCACGTTGGTGCTGGAGAATCAATGGTGTGGAGTCGACGCCACGGGCGATAACGTTACATTCCGTTTTTATTTTTCTCATTTGAAATCTCCAAGTCGGCTGTGGTCGTTAGACAACCAGTGAGGTGTGGTCGGCGTACAGTACCCAGCAAATGTGACGGTCGCGAAACCGCTTGCACCACCGTGGACCACCCTGAGAATAGGACGTGCGTACAAGAGAAAGGGCGTACTATGTCCAAATTTTATGGTCGCACTCTTCCTAATACGATATTCGAGCTACGAAAACACAGTTAGTAGCGTTAGCCAACGGATTAGGTGACGTGCATTCGTGAAATCGTCCTGTGTTAGTCAAGAAAACAGGTTACGAAAGTGTATGCGTGCTTGTTCGCATCCCGTGATTGTACGGGCTCGAGCTATTCGTTGGACAAGTCGCGTTTCCTAATTCCAAGGTTCAGAGGATTCCATGTTTTAGGAGTAGGAGAGTTAGGTAATTGGGGGAAATGGTCCCATTCTCACGGCTAGGTGGTTATTTCGAGCGACTCCACATGAACCCTGCGACGAGGGGATGTGTCGCAGAACTTTTGAGAACGTATGGAGCTGGCTTGATCGTTCTTACTTCTATCAAAGTACATTGAGCAAGCAGCTCCGTTCAGGACAGCTAACGTACTCTAATACGATATTTTAGAATAGGAAGAGTTAAATCCGTCATTCTCGTATAGCAGTACATCATCCGCGAAATCAACATGAATCGATGCAACCGTACTTGAAGTAGAAAAGTAGAATCGACAGACTAGTGACGACCACTAACTTGCTCTCCAAAACCGGGTCCAACAGAAGTCGGATTTGACAGTTTACGGTCAGCTCTTTTCACTTGAGCTCCGGCAGGGCACGGTCGTCGAATGGAGACGCAAGGAGAAGAACCCTTGCGTCGAGAAGCGAGAGTACGCCGCCGAGTCCCGCTGCTGTTGGCTCTACACGCTCCTGCAACGTGCGCACAAGCCCGCCAAGATCGCTCTGACACAGTCGGTGCCTCGTGTGATTACGCCCGCCTCTCCCATCGGCTCGCTTTTCGTCGAGCTCCAAGTCGGCTTGCTTCTCCACAACAAGAGATCGAATGAAGGCGAAGCCGACGCAGCCAAATCCAGAGGCTGCCCCCAGCGACCAACACCAACCGAGCCCTATGCTTGCGCTCGCGCCCCCGATTCCGTCAACGGCGGCAGCGGCCGACACCGACGCGGAGAACCACGACGACGCCGCGCGGGCGGATAAGACGAGAGCAACCACGACCATGGCCGACTTGCCGCTGGCGCCGCGACCGTTCCCACGTGACTTACGCCGCTTGCGCGACCGCCTCCAAGCGCGCGAAGACCGCTTGCTGCTTGATGTCAACGGCCTGCAGCAAGAAATTGTGGACCTCAATGTGCAGCGGCTTGTGATTAACACAAAGCGCGCTGTGAAGCGCCGGCTCTTGCTGCAAAAGTCGGTCGAAGTCGTCGTGGAATACTTTGGCGCGTTCCAGCATGGCTGGATTCTGGAGGCCGCTACCACCGACCAGCACATTGCTGAGCTGCAGGCGACGGTCGGCGACCGATCGTTCGCGATGATCCGATCGCCACGGCAGGATAGTGAACAAGCTGCGTTCCTTCGCGAACGGCAGCGGCTGCTGATGGACCGCCAACAGCATTTTGTGCGGACCGCACTGGATCCGATGATGACGTTTGGTACGGCCCACAGCGGACTCGATGCGTTTGTGGACCAGTGGCAAAAGTATTCGGCACACCACCGAATGCCCCGGCTCACGCTCACGTGCATGACCTGCCACGGGTCAGCCGACGAGCCCATTGTCATTGCGCTCAGCACGTTCAGTGGCACGCTCACGCACAAAGCACTGGCCGAAAAGTTTCCGCATAGCTTGACGGACCCCCGGATCATGAAGCGCCTTATTGGCGCCTCGATCCAATACCCGAGTCGGGAGATTTTCCACTTTAGTAATACGGGGCTGATCAAGCGCTACGATCGAGGAATCGATTATGTCCATGCGTTTGCGAGTATCCTTGGCAACCTCGAAGATGTGTCGACCGTTCTCCATGACGCCATGCTATGGGACGACGGCGCCGACACGCGGACGCACGCCATGGCGGCCGCGACGCCGGTGCTGTTGACCTATGACCCCGAGAAAGAACCTATGGAAGCCTCACCAACGAGGGGGCGAGAAGAGCGAGACGTGGCGTGACAAAATGGAACACAGGATGCGACTTTCTTTGTGCTTGGCGTTTACGAGTAGGTGCGCGAGGTTGTATGGAGCGAGCGATGAGCTATTTAGCGTCAACGCAAGTAGCAATATTATGATGAGATTTCGTCAGTGGTTTTGTTGCGTCTGTGAGTCATTGGATAAAGTATCCTGGAATAAGAGACGTATTACTACTCGCGCATACCGGAAGCTGCAGGAATTGTAATACTTGCTCGGCGTGAATGGAGCTAGACGCACGTGCGTGCGCTGAGCACTGTTTCACAATTTGAAGCGTTTTGTGGGGGGTTCAAGCAAAATAAATTGACCTCAGGTGTGAAGTTTTCGGTTCTCGTTTCGTCATCAGAGCCACCTTGACCTCCATTGTCAATACTGTTCAGTACGACCTCCGCATATCTACGAGGATGCACGACGTTTTCAAACTAGTTTTACTACAGTAGAGTAGTAGATGGAGGAGAATCCCCTTGTTCTCTTCTCCGTCCTCTTTCTTCGTCCTCCTTGTCCTCCCTCGCTCTGTCCACCACTGGTTCGTTGGTGCTTTGTCCGAGATGTCGAAAAAGATGCACTGCCCGTGATCTGCTCTGTGATCTGTAACCAAACGTTCTGCCAGCCATCAAAAAGTTCTGTTCTTGTCCACAGTGTCCACAATCCTCAAAGCTTTGGATACTTTGGACGCTGTGGACGCTGTGAATTGTGGACGCTGTGGACACCACATTACTTTACAGGAGTGTCTACCTCCAGGCGTGTCGGTTTGCGCACAAGTGGCGTCATTTGATTGGTAGCTCACCGCCCTACGTCGGCCGCTGGGGACTATGTACCGAGTCATCAGCGACAGACAGTGAGAATGAACAGAGAGTGACTGTTAGCAACGGTACATTTCTCAGCGCCGCCATGTGCGGCTGCCTGTGGTGGTTTGTGAGGCTCTCACCTGCGGCGCGAATCGTGGTCATGGGCACTGACTGTCACATTGGTGTTGGAACAAAGACGACAGCCACATGGCACCCTCTTTTGTAGTTGGATGCACCCTATAATGTAAATGACCAAAGTCGGCCAGTAGGACGGGGAGCAAATTTCTGCGTAATCGTTATATCAGTGGACAGAGTACTGTTGACAGTAAACATTCAAATGATACACTTCTATATGAGTTTCCTGGATGCGCTTCACGTTCAACACCAAGCAAACCTCCGGCCTGGATGCTGGATCCACACTGTCCAGTCTCTCAGCACCAAGAGACTCTACCCCTTTGTCTTTTGGTTAACGGCTACTGCGCCTCCTCTTCGTCGGACACCACGCGTCCACATGCAACACAAAATCCGTGTGTCAATATGAGTCACCGATTCGAGACTCAAATCGCTGCGTGAGTCAAGTCTAGTTTGCGACCATCATGTGAAATTTAGCAGATACAGTTCGCTAGGTGACCTCAGAGATGTACCACTATCACAACATTGTTATATGTACCCACTGGATTTCCAGTTACCAGTCTACCATTCAACCCGACTTCCCAGGATCATCCCACATGTTCGCTTTGTCAGTACGTCTCGCCGAAAAGAGTACTGTATATGGCCACCAGAGGTTGGGCAAACAGGTTGTTCAGTCTTGGTCGTAATCGATCTCCAGTGAACTCAGGCGGCGCGTCAGTGAGAGTCCACACACCCGTAACGATGTGTCCTCGTTCCCTACATTGCGTGTGGTGTACCGTACAGTGTCTTAGTAGCATGAGAACTTGCACCGTCGAGATGCCACGAGCCACGAGAGTGGTGAGGTTCATACCGCAATCAAGACTGCAGAGACTATGCGACGCGACAAGAGGTGCACAGCGCGGCTCGTCTCTGACCGGTTTCCAATTGGGTTGCTTCCGCGACAGAGAAAAGTTTCGCTTTTTCTCAACAGGTCTTCGAATCGATAGTAGCGTCGTCCATAAACAACACTGCATCTGCATTCTATAGAATGACGACTTCGCTTGTTTAGAGAGAAGGAGAGCGCTTGGCTTTGTGCTTGGCCCGTGGCCCACGTGGCATGAGAGACGAAGGGCCCTTCCATCTTCGTATCCGCAGACATTGAAATGGAAAGCGAAAGAAAAGAGAGCCAGAGTGCGAGCATTATTCAAAGATCTCTCTGTTGTTGTATGCCGATTGCGCGTGAGCGAGCCAGGCCGGTTCGTGAGTTTTGGAAGTTTAAAATGAGAATCACGGTTGGCTTGTGGCTGGCGATCAGCCACGTGACGTGCCCCACGTGTCGCAGCAACTCATCCGTATCAGGCTACGTTGAGCCATCAGCTGATGCTCTCACAGCAGACGAGTTCTTGGCATGCGAAGCACGTTGGATTCTCATCGCGGGTTGATGTCCCAGCAGAATAGTCCAGTCTGGACAGCCGACTGACTGGCAGCCAACTTACCTTACCGTATCGAAGGCTTCTTCAAGTGCCTCATAACTCCTACTTCCACAAAGCAGACACCTAACCGGACGGTATTAATGCCTCGCCCACAGCAGCCACCCTCTCCAGCGTCTCCAGCGTGTCCGGCCATGACGGCGTGTACATCGTTCTTACCAAACGATACTGTGTCTGTGAGTCCCCGTGGTCTCGCGAAAGGCGTCTGGACCGAGGAAGAGCATGGTCTATTCCTCGACGGCCTCAAGCGGTTTCCACACGGCCCGTGGAAAGCGATTACTGCACACATTGGCACGCGGTCGATCCGCCAAGTCCAGACCCACGCGCAAAAGTATATGGAAAAAGTCCAGCGACGTGCGCGTGGACTCAAGACTGCGCTGCCGCGACTCGTGCGCCGCGATCATCGGATCGACGAAGAAATCGAGCCCTGGTGGGCACGTGAGAACGGTATGTTCGCCAGTTCGCCATCGCGGACCACATCCACGGGCTGCCGGCGGCGGCACCGTCACCGACTGAACAGTAACGACGCTGTCACGTTCACACACAGCTCTACCAGTGAGAGCGAGCCGATCCACAAGGAAGCAGAAGTGGACGCGCTGGATTTGGAGCCACTGCCGCTATATGAAGAACTCACACCGGCGAGTCCGCTGCCGACGCTTGAGGAGTGTCTTGCAGTCGTCAGCGAATGCCTGGCGGAGCCCATCGCGTATTTACAGCTTGATTTTGAACTTGAACACACCACGAGTATCTAATAATACTCCACCTTTGCCCGATCAAAATGAAAACGTTTTGGATCAATTTGTAATGCAAGAAACCCAAAAAATAGAACCGCAAGGACATTACAAGTCCTTTTTAGACAAATTCATACAGTATGTCCTTGCGGTCTTTTAAAGATATATTAATATGTCCTTACGGTTTATTTTTTTAAAACCAAATTGAAATTGAAAATCTTGTCACTTGATCGGGCAAAGTCTAGTTGGTCTAGTTCAGTACTAAAGTCATTTCTCGAGCTCTTGAATATACGCCTACGCACCGATATGCTCGACATTCACATACTGCGTAGTATTCGCTAGAAAACGTTGGATTTTCCTTCGTCCTCTACGCTAGGCGATCGATCTCGCCAGCTTCAGATCCCTAGATCGATATGGGTTCGAAAACTGCATTGTTGGGACAGATCTGGTACACTGTACCCGCCCCGACCAGTTTCTTACGCTGTTATGTTGTGGTTGTGCTGAAACTGACGGTAAATTACGAGTTTGTTGCTTCCAAATTTGTTCCGACTCCTTCCCAAACCTACCCCTTCTAATCAGAGTCTTTTCGCACTCAATTTTCACGCTTCTCGTCCGTAATAGTGTCACAACAACATGTACTGAAATAAACGCAGCGCTCTGCAGTCCATATGTTTCTCATAGACAGACTTCGGTTGGGTGGGTGGTGCCATGGTAATATTTCCGTGTAACTTCAGTCCAAAGTTATGTTACACAGCGACATTTCGCTTGCTGAACCTCAAAAATTCCCAATTCGGCTGCTCAACGGCAGTTGCATCCTTCCTTTCCAGCAGGGTAGGGTACGGATCACCCAACTCACGACCGAGCCAAACCAAAAGGCGGTTTTTCCGAGTCGCCTAAGTAGCGTCGGCATTTTCAGGTGTGCTTCGCCAACGATCACGCTCGAAACCCAACGCCAACAGCTCCCCATTTCCCCACGGCGAAGCGTCTCGCGTATTCATTCACTTCATCTCCATATCCCCCCTACGACCAATCAATCGATAGATCCATAGCCCTACAATGGACGATAAGGCACCGCTCCGCTCGACGTTCCAGAACAGCGAGTTCCCCGGCGGCATCCACCGCCAGTCCGAGGACGTCAGCTTCCTCGATTCCTCGGGCCGCCAGACGCTTTCGAACGGCAATATGCCGCGGCAGACCGAGTTTGTGATCACGGCCGTGGACCTCGACGTCGCTGCGCGGCCCGAGCGCAAGGCCGACTACAAAGGCCGAATTCGGGTACGTTGTTCTCTCCTTATCTGGTGCGACTTTACAGAGACCGTCAGGATCGCTGATGAATACTGTGGGTTTCTTAGACGTGGCCAGGGATTCTCTTGCTGCTGGGGCTGATCGGTGCAGCCACGGCGTTGATTACGCTGAGCGCATTGAGCGCGCGCGACAAATCGGCCATTCGCGAACGCCAGTACGAGTATAATGTCCAAAACAGTCGCCGGATCCAAGACGGTCTGAACGGGACCGACCTCGTCGACGACGACGGTCAAGTCGGAAACCCGAAAAAGTACGCGAGCATGGGCTGCGAACTGCCGGACTACCAGAGCAAGAATGGCCAGATCTTTGCCGTCTCAAAGAACGGTACCGAAGTCCCGGTTGGCATCAAGGGTGTAAACTGGTTTGGCATGGAAACGTACGTCGATCTCCCTTCTTCCTCCTCTCTCCTGGAAATGAGACTGACGCTGTAATCTGTCTTGACAGCGGTAACGCTATTCCTTTTGGTCTGTGGGAGAACTCGCAGAACGGCACGACCGCGGTACGGCCGTGATTTTCTCCGTTGAGTGGAGTGAGGAAAACTCTTCTAACGTTCTCCCTTTTGTTTCTCTTTTTTCAGTATGAAATTGCGTCGTTCCTCGCCCGCAACAAATTCAACAGCGTACGGCTTCCGATTTGTATTAAGAGTGTGTTGAACAATTTGCTGCCGCAGAAAAACCTTGTCAACCTCAACTCGAACCGCGCGCTCAATATTTCGTCGTACATGTCGGCAATCAAGAGCATTGTCCAGACACTGGCGTTCCGCAAAGTGACAGTGATGATCAGTCTCCATACCCTGGACACCAAGACCTCGGGCGGCGCGTGGTTTAGCGACGCGCTGGGCGTCAGTGAAGACGATTTCCTCACGGCCGTCGACATGCTGACCAAGGAATTGTGCAACGAAAACTACTGGAACATTATCGGTCTCGACCTGAAAAACGAACCGCACGAGTGCTCGTGGGGTGGCGCGGCGCCGGACTGGCAGAAAGGCGCGACACTCATTGGCAACCGCATGTTGAAAGGCTGTCCCAACTGGATGGCATTTGTCGAAGGTATCAACAAGGAGCACAAGTTTACGCTCAACGGCAAAGCCAAGACGTACTTTGACTGGTGGGGTAGCGGTCTCCAAGGTGCCGGTGAGAATCCGGTCGAGCTTACGACGCCCGCCAAGGTTGTGTACGCACCACACTATTACAACACGGGCGTGACGCCCGCGTGGTACTTGTACGGCGGCGGCACCGGCGGTCCGAACGGTGTGCTCACGGATTACGTGGAGCTCGATGACGACACGTTGCGGAACAATGTGAACGCAACGTTCATGGACATGTTTGGCTACTTGTCGCTGCGCCGAAAAGAGGCGGTTGTCATGGGCGAGTTTGCTGGGCTCTACGCCAAGGATCTCCATCCCAAGCTGACGACGAAACGCACGACCGACTTTACGATCGAGTCCATGTTGTCGGCCGACTTTGCCGGCGGGTACATGTGGTCGCTCAACCCCGAGAGTGCCTACCAGTTCAATCCGGCCGATACCTACGGACACTTTACTGAAGGTTTGTTGTCTGATGACTGGCTGTCGCCCGACAAGGTCTTTCTCCAAGGTATGGCGCCGCTCGATCGCATTCGCGACCTCAAGATGTTCCCGTGCTTTCCGATAAAGACCAAGTAGAGCCTTTTCTACAGTGTGGATGGTGTGTGGGGGGGGGTGATACACCTTCGGGATGAAGCAAGAAGCCTTTTACATCTTGCATCCTGCATCCGATCTACGCACATACACAACAATACTCTATCCACGCTTCGGCTAATGTACATGTGCCTTTATGAAAATGTGCTTAGTTAACACCTCACTGCAACTGACAGAGAATCATTAAGTCAGTACATCAGTCCATTTTCTTGTGCGAGCACGTTTTCATGAACTGATATAATTTAGTGTGTCTGGATGGAAAGAACCTCTCGGTGAAGAAACAGGCTGGTCAACAATTTGGCCCAGATTCGGGCCGTCGTCTACTGGTGAATTTGCGAGAGAACGAAGGTTCTGTGTCTATTTCGTCCAATAAAAACACCATGTCACACTTTCCACCAATCAGATTCCGTAATAGAGTAAAGGCGAGCATTTGGGGTATTAGGGTATCCCCATCAGTTTCCAGTTCCCCGATGGTTCGCGTGTCATCAACATGGAGGGTCCAAGGTCTGGCCTCCAGGTCCGAGCCAATGCGACGGACCCCTGGCTTCTCCTGAATACTGTATTACAACTGAGTAACCTACACACTCGGTGTCACCTCGGGACTGGGGTGGGGACCGAACCGGAAGAACGACAGACTATTACAGTCGCGCCCACGTAGTCGACTGTCTTCGTGCAGCGACGTCTCGCCCCCACACATCCACGTCGTCTGTCTCGGTTCATTCCGCGGTGGTCTCGGGAGCTGTCGGTCGGAGCAAGCATGGAGAACCACTGGCGGGCATCCGTGGCCAAGCAGTCCGAGGACTCGAGCACATGGCGCATCACGGCGCTCATGTCGCTCGGCCCGGGGCTCGGCAAACCGGCGCTCGCGCCACAGCGAACACAGTACTCGGCCGAGCTCAATAACAACAGCGCAGCGACGACGACAGCGAGCCAAGAGGATTCGCGGCAGCAGCTGCACCGAATTTACGTCAAGAAAGAACAGAGCGGTCGCGAGAAGCGGTCCGATTACAAAGGCGGCCATCGGCGATGGCCCGGCGTGCTGCTCTTGCTGCTCATGCTCTCGGCGGCGTCGTACATGCTCGTGACCAAAGCACAGGAAGCGCGCACGGCCAAGCTCCTACGCGCCGAGGAATTCGAGCGCACGGCGCAGAATGGACGCAAAATCAAGGACGGCGCCAAGACCCCGAGCGGCGACGACATTGCTGATGATGGTCAGATCGGCAATCCCAAGAGCTACAAGCTAACGAACACCAGTACGTTACGAAGGCAGCGGAGAATGTTCTACACGAGGTGCTAATATGGTAATTTCTCCGAATTACAGAATGCGAGCAGCCCGACTACCAGAGCAAAAACGGTCGGCTCGTTGCCGTGTCGAAGAATGGCACAGAAGTTCCGTTCCAGCTCAAAGGCGTCAACTGGTTTGGCATGGAGACCTCGTTGGCCATCCCCTTTGGTCTTTGGGAAAACCAAATGAACGGCACGAGTGCAGTACGTTCGTTCGTCGCTCGGACATTGGCCTATTCTAAATGTTTGTTATTGACATTTTCCGTTCTTTGTTCTAGTATGAAATTGCGGCGTTCCTCGCGCGGAACAAATTTAATGCGGTGCGGATACCGGTTTCGATCGAGAACATTCTAAACAATAATCCCCCGCAACCAGGGGTCGTGAACAAAGCCTCGAACCGTGCGCTCAACCTCAAGAACTTTATCACGTCGCTCCAGTCGATTGTCCAGTCCCTAGCGTTCCGGAAAATCGGCGTCATGATCAGTATGCACCGTCTAACCAACACCAAGTCGGGTGACAACTGGTTTGACCCGGCCTTGGGGGTGTCCCAAGAAAACTTCTTGTCGGCCATGGAGACCATCTCGAAGGAATTGTGTGGTGAAGACTACTGGAATATTATTGGCGTCGACCTCAAGAACGAACCGGAAAAAGCCGATTGGGGGTCGGGCACCGAGAACGATTTTGTGATCGGCGCCGAGAAAATCGCCAAAGTCATGCACGCCCATTGCCCGCAGTGGGTCGGGTTTGTCGAGGGAGTTGTGAATGTGCATACCATTACGTTTGACGGCAAAGCGAACGAGTACTATGACTGGTGGGGCGGCGGGCTCCAGGACGCCGCAAAGGTCCGACCGCAATTTACGATCCCCAATAAGTTGGTGTGGGCACCCCACTATTACACGACAGCAGTCGCGCCGCAAAAGTATTTCTACGGGGCCGCGACGACGGACGACTTTTCCCAGTACGAAGAATTGAGTGACGACGCCCTGTACAAGCGCATTGAGCTCACGATGCACGATATGTTTGGGTACCTCGTGGACGAGAATACGAACGCTCTGGTGTTGGGCGAATTTGCCGGCCTCTATGCGAAAGACGCTCACCCTCTCAAGACCACCAAGCGCACGACCGACTTGACGATCCGCGTACTAATGAGCAAGAACTATGCCGGCGGGTTCATGTGGTCGCTGAATCCAGAGAGCAATTACGAGTACAATCCGGCTAACCAGAAAGGCGCATTTACCGAAGGCTTGCTCCTGGACGATTGGCTGACTCCGAATACCGAATTCCTCAATGCCTTTATCCCCATGGACGCCATGCCCGACCTCAAGCCTATGCCGTGCTTTGAAGTAAAGCGTGAAATCACCAAGAAACCACCAGCGGACGAGACCGAGGTCTGAAGTGTCTGTCAGTGTGGGATCGAGCGTCATTCGATGAGTGTGTGTCGTCGCGTTCGTTCGGTTATGTGTAGTGTTGGACAGAGCGGACAACCGAAGTTGCTTGGAGTCGTCGTACTAGTATTATTTAGATGCAAAACAAAGAATATTGTCAATTTTGATTGTTTGCAGTTGCAGCACCCCACATTTCAGGCGCTCCCTCCCAACGTGCTGCGTCGACAAACACACGGAAGCATCCCTGCACGCGACATTATCCACCAGGTTTTATTCATCAAAGCTCGCAAGTCTCCGGTCGCCGTAATCACACCGTCAAACAAGCATTACGGCGTTGCTGCACTCGAAGTAAATGGAGTGTCAGAAAATGAGGCGATGAAACACTCATGTAGCTTCGATTTCACATGACGCTCTAGTTTGGGGAACTCATCAGTTATACAAGATGGCTACAGGCACTATTACATTTGTCACTAAAGTAATTTCCGCCAATCAAGATCCGCCAACTCAGTCACAACCGGACAATCCGTATTTACGACATCTTCAATTCGACAGGTTTTTACGACCATACCCTCCTTGCTCTGTTGAAGAGGGTGGTTTGCAACGTGGACAGCATCCGAGACGGCACGGCGATTAGTACGAAGCAACCGGCGACTAGGATCCTGTAGTCACCGCCTCTTCCAGCGCCAGGTGTGCATCCCGCGGCACTACAATATACACCACCGTGTCGAGCGAGACAAGCGCTCGCGATTGGTATCGTTTTCGCCGTCTCCAATTTTCAACTCGCGCCGTGATCGCTGGTTTCCCACGCGACCTCTAAAGGATGCGATTCTGTGCGGCCCTGCTTGTCGGCGCACTCGCGCTGCTCGCACCGCGCGCGTACGCTGACGTAGAGAACCATGAGGTGCGCTCGTATTTCCAGCGTGGCGTACGTACTGTCGCCCTCCTTCTATCCGCCGTATTGACCGTGGACATCACATTTTTGTGTGGACTCATAGTATGCCGTGGGCGACGAAGTCGTGATTTGGGTCAACAAAATCGGCCCATTTAACAACCCGCAAGAGACTTATACATACAACTCGCTGCCGTTCTGCAAACCGACGAATCGTGACGAGCCGGTGGCCCACGCCTTGGGTATTGGTGAGATCCTCGAAGGCAATGAGCTCTATCACTCAGGGCAAACCGCCAAATTTGGCGTCGACACAACGAAGACCACGCTCTGTTCGCAGACACTAAGTGACTCAGATGCACTGCTGTTTGGCGCTGCGGTACGACATCTAATAAGCGGATGAGGGTGGAGTTGGTGTCTGATACTTTTTGTTATTTGATAGGTCGACGAGCACTATTGGTATCAGATGAACGTCGACGATTTGCCGGTGTGGGGACTCGTGGGCAAGATCATGAAGGCCGATGACGATCCAGAAGTACTGAAGCAGTACCCTGTCGGCACGCGCGTACTGTATACGCACAAAAAGTACTCGATTTCGTACAATGGCGTCCATATTATCCACGTCAACTTGACCTACTCGGACGTCATGACCTCGATCGCGTCCAACAAGTACGTAACCTGGGAAGGCGTGAAAGCGCAGATGGGTTTTAATCTAGGTGATCGATGTGATCAATAGGAAAGTTGAGTTTACGTACGAGATCACGTGGGCCGAGACCGACATCCCCTTCGAGAAACGCTTTGACCGCTACCTCGAAGACGAGTGAGTTGTTTTTCCATACTGGCGGAAAAGCATGTTTCTAATCTCTCGTTCACGCTTTCTGAATAGGTTTTTCGAGCACCAGATCCACTGGTTTTCGATTTTCAACTCGTTTATGATGGTGATTTTCCTGTGTGGGCTCGTCGCGTTGATTCTCCTGCGCACGTTAAAAAACGACTATGCGAAATTTGCCGAAGACGATGCCGAAGAATTGATGCTCGATGGCAAAAGCACACTCTTGAAAGAAGACGCTAACTCGGGTTGGAAGCTACTTCATGGCGATGTGTTTCGGGCGCCGCCGTTTCTGCTATTGTTTTGTGCGTTGGTCGGCACGGGTGCCCAGCTGCTCGTACTCTCGGCGTGCTTGATGCTGATTGCGATCATCTCGTCGCTCTATATGCAGCCCGGCGGCGTGGTCTCTGTTGGGCTCACGGTTTATGCGTTCTCGTCGCTCGCGAACGGCTACGCCAGCGGTGCCTTTTACCACCAATTTTTCTACCCTCGGGTCTCGAAAGATTGGATTCGTGCGATGATCATGTCGTCGGCACTGTTGCCTACGGTCATTTTCATCACGGTGTTTTTTATCAACGCCCTCGCCGTGACCTACGGCACGACCTACGCGATCCCGTTTGTGACCATTGTCCAGGTGATTCTCGTGTGGTTTTTCGTGTCTTGTCCACTGGCCGTGTTGGGTACGATCCTCGGCCGCCACGGCGCCGCGAAACGTGGCTTTCCCTGCCGCGTCAACAAGTTTCCACGCGAAGTCCCCGAAGCCCGATGGTATTTGCGACCGCCGGTGATGATTGCACTCACGGGAATCTTGCCGTTTGGCTCGATTTTCATCGAGATGTACTTCATCTTTGCGTCGTTTTGGAACTACAAGTTCTACTACGTCTACGGCTTTATGCTGCTGGTCTTTTTGATCTTGTGTGTGGTCACATTGTGCGTGACCATTGTCTGTACGTACTTTTTACTCAACTCGGAAAACTACCGCTGGCACTGGACGTCATTTGCTGCGGCTGGGAGCACCGCGCTCTACGTGTTTCTCTACGCGATCTACTTTTACTTTTTCAAGACCAACATGTCCGGCTTTTTGCAGACGTGTTTCTACTTTGGCTACATGTACGTGGGGCATCCATCTGAGAAGAGGAGAAGACTGCTACTGATTCTGACTGTGATGTACTGTGTTTATTAGGGGACTGTTTTGCTTTGCGTTCTTTATCATGACGGGCACGATCGGCTACTTTGGAAGCAGTGTTTTTACCAAGCGAATCTACCGCAATATCAAGGTTGAATAAAGGCGAGGCTCCTCAAGGAGAATAGTATCAGTCGACGAAATCTCTGGTCTTAGCGGAGACACCAGGCAGTGCGAAGAGAGTCGGCAGGTGCTGAATAGAAAGGCAATGTGTATACACAGAGACTGATCCTCTCCATCTACCCGACGCCAGAGACGATCGCTTTTGAAATGGAAATCCCACCGGACGCAAGGTGGCAAAACCCAGCATGTGCAGCATGTATCCTTTAGAAGTACATTACTTCTCGATCCCATCACCGGTAATACTACCGTACGACTTACGGCGACTGGAAACTAGCGACAATATCCTTCAGCGCTTGCAGCGTCCCGGCAATCATGCCGACAACACCGACTCCAGCAATTCCATAATGCAGTAGCCGCGACAGCAACGACAGTGGGGCGTGCTGACTGTGAAGCTTGAGATAGAGTACTGGCGGCACAATGATCGCGAGCATGCTCGAGCCGACGGCGCCAAATAGACTGATCAACAAACTGATATCGGGAATGCACACAGCGACGGCCATGAGCGCTGTACAGAGCATGGACCGGAAGATCGTGCGGTTGCACTCGGACTGCGACAGCGAACACATCATGGTCTCGAGCCACCGAGGTAGACCGGTGGAAGCTTGCGGACCCGACACTCGAGCGGGGGAAGTCGCCGACGCCGAGACGACACTGGGGCGTCGACTCGACTTCGCCGCAGCCATGGACACAGCGAGGCTGCGGCTCATGCCCTCGCTCGTCACCGACGCACGGCGTCGATTGCCAGCGGCTTCGATTAGGCGACTCATTGACTCGCGACGCGACGGTGCCTGGCCCGTTGATCGATTGGACAGAGGACGTGAAGACAGAGGGTTCCGGCTCCTTGTACTGCTGCGTCGCGTGGCCATGGCTTTTTCCAATACACTTACAGCTGGATAAAACTGGATTGGAAACGACAAAAGACACGCAAACGCCAGCATCACATTGGCCTACACCAGATACATTTAGTTTCAGTTGGGGGGAGCGGAGAGAATGAGATGATTCCTACCATTGTGACGAGCCATCCGTCGCAGTACTCGTGAAGCACCGCGGTCATGCTGCCGTTCGTAATGCGACCGAATGCAAGCGTTGGGACTTGGCCAATGAAGAGAAATAGCACGAGAATCACGAGCATGCAGGCCGCCAGTACGCGTGGAAACAAGTGGGGCTGCTGCATCTCGTTCTGGATCGGGAGGATGAGGCCAATGCCTTCGAAACTATACACGGCCGTGCCGTAGAACGCGGGAAACTGTGTATAGTCGACGGTGATCGGGGCTTGGCGGGGCGTGGTCGGGTGGTAGTAATAGTCGATCGAGTAGTAAAACACAATGCCGATTCCGAGAGTCACGGCGACGTTCGCTATACGATGATAGGCGAAAGACCACAGGAGGTGAGACCTTCATCGCTTCTAATGGAGCCTATGCATACTACTAGTATATTATACGGTACCGAGACTCGAGTACGGGGTGATACTGTGGAGCGTCCGGATCCACGAGAGCAGGAGGATCACAGGGAAGATCGCAAAGATCAGCTGACGCTCGTGGATTACCACCTGCAAACTATATCCACATATCCAGTCAGTATCTCTCCCCGTCTGTCTCTGGTAGTGTACGTACTCTTCAGGCAAAACGACGTGGAGATTCGTAGCAATGAACGTAAAGTAGACACAGCAAATGCCCAACTGCGTACCCACAAGGAAGACGTCGACCAGCACCTTACCCCGCGGACCGAGGATTTTGCCAGCGACTTCGCCAAACGACATGGCACGCGTAGGGCTCACCATGCGTTTGCAATAGAGAAGCAAATCCATATTGTAGGTCGACAAGAGAGCGATCAAAACAAAGTAGATCGGTGCCGCGTGAATACCGGTCTTGGAAAAGCCGCTCGGGAGGGACATGGCGCCAGGTCCAATGTTGCCTTTGCACAAGTGGACAACGACTGCGAGGATCGTGAGCTTGTCCCGCGCAGTGGAGGAGGCATCGGAGGAGGAGACGGGAGGAGGAAGCCGTGTCGGTGTGGTTTCTCCACCAGAAACACGCGCAGGCGATAGGGAGAGGAGCATGGTTCCGCTGCGGCGTTTGCCATTGCTACTGGCGCCGCTCCCCCGGCGGTCGGTTCGTTTGATGGGTACAACGAGCTTCTTGCGGCCGAGCTCCAAACCGTCCACCTCCATATCGTCGTTCTCCTCCTGGGCCGGTATTCCCTCGCTCGAAGGACTGTAGAAAGCTGTTGGCATGACGCCAACGTTGTTGTTGTTGGCGTTGGGGTTGGTATTAGTTGGTGAAAAGCGCAACGCGTTGGCTTTGCCCTGGGGAGTATGTGCATCCGCTGGTCCGCCGTGCATGGTCCAGACCGTGGGTGAGAGTGGGGTCGATCCGAGCAGGTGTGTCGCCTCCATAGGCGAGAGAGGAGAGGAGGAGGAGAGACTGCGCCAACGGCCGTCGGTTAAATGATCCTTCGGTGACGCGCCACGACGAGCGTCGTGCATTGGTCCGGATGAGATCATGAACGGTTTCAGAGACATCACATGGAACCTGGAACCCAAAAACGGTTTCGGATGTGTTCCGAACGTGACCCGAACGAATATAGGCTAAGCTAATCCTACCAAGTACTAGTTTCATGGAAGGCTGATTTCCTGAAGCACAAAATCAGTAGGTTTGTCAATACTCAAGATAAAACAGTAGGTCTGGTCGCCACACGTACCAGGTTGAGCACAATGCGGTTCCACAGCTCCATGTTCTTGACGAGCTGCCGCCACTGGCGCTCGGCATCGCTCGCGGCCATGCTTTGAAGCTGCTTGAGCTCTTCGTTGGCCTGCAAGAGGATCCACACCACTCAAGTCAGTCAATTACGTCATCTTCCACGACGGTCTCCGATATCACAATACTTCTCCGCACCATGTCCAGCATGGCAGTGGTATCAACCACACCACCGTAACCACCGTAGCCACCTTGGCTCTCGTCGCTCTCTGGGGTACGCTCTTTTTGCTGCTGTGTGGTCGCATACGCGTGGAGACGCTCAGTGAGCTGCTCGTAAAACGACGCGCTCAGTTCGTCGATCCGGTTTTTCGGTGGTACGCGCACGTGCCCTTGGTGGGCTAGTAGTCCCGACGATTCGCGCCGTTTTGAGGACACACCCGGCTTCAACGCTGTCGTAGTGGGGGTGCCATGGGTGCTTCCTGGTCGCCACGCGGTGGTGGCCGACGTCGTGGTCACGTGGAGTTTCGGTGGATCGGTCGTTTCAATCTCCTCGGCGAGAGCCATGGCTTCTTTATTGACCACACGAAAGGCCGTGTTGCGAGTGAAAATGAGACCGCGGTTGGCATACTTACGGACGCTCCGCAAGCACCGCGAGAGCGTCGGGAACGCGGCTTGGGACGACTAGTGAAATGAACACCATAAAATTAGTATGGTCATAGAAGCAGGCGAGTCGAGGAGCCCGTATAGTACCTTGGCCGAGCCAACGTGGTACTGTTGGTTCTTGTATTCGATCAGCGCGTGGTGGAGCTGCGTACGACCAACGTACGACAAAATCAACGTCTGCGCGTCTTTGCGGCGCAGTAAAAACGTCCCATCTTCTCGTCCACTATGTAACATCAGAGAATTATCAGTCAGTACCTTCCTGAATTAACCACCAACAAGAGGCTTACCTCAAGATCTCTTCGGCGCGTGCCCGATTAATACTGCCGGCAAAGAAGCGCCACGCGTCGTGGTCTGTCATGCCGCTTGTTGGCGCCTTTGTAACCGCCAAAGACTCGATCTCAGTCTCTGTCTCTAGGGGTTTCACTGCGTCGCACACGCGCGGTGACGCCACGGCAGCTGGCTCACTAGGCTCCTCCGTTCCATCGTTCTCGCCCTTATCATCCACGTACTTCTCGCTGCCTTCATGGTTCGTCGTCTCTGCATTTTGTTTTTCTTCTTCTTCCTCTTCCTCATCCGATTCTTCGTGGTCGGCAACGACACTGTCGTCGGTCACGCGCAGGTACATGCCTTTCTCATTTCCCAACATCCAGTTGCCGCCGAAGCTCGAGCGTCGCGTGGCCTCGTCTTCTTCCACCTCGACATCTGACGTCCGTGTTGCCGTCAGTGAGATTCGCTCGTCAAAGCGTTCTTCGATTGGCTGCAAATCCTCGCCACGCGGCAGCGTCGTGATCGCTTTGGTCGGGATCCGCAAGAGCGATGCCGAGAAACGGTGCACATCGGCATCGACCTGGATCACCTCGAGCGGCCGTGTCTTCATACGGGAGTCAAAGATCCCTGCTGGCCGCGTGACCACTCGCGGCCGCCGTTCGCGTTCCTTCCAGATCGCATCGACCATGCGTTCGAGGGCCTCGAGCACGGCCGGATTCTTTTCATTTTCGCCAAAATGGGGTCGCCCTACAGTCCAGATCCAGCCTCTGTACCCTGCGGCCTTGGCGTACGACGCAATGTCGTCGCTGCTAATAATCCGCTTCTGGATCAAATCGGCTTTGTGGGCCAAGAGATAGAACGGTAGTTCTTGGGCCGAAATGTACTTGGCCAGACTATGGCGCCACTTGTCAATGGCCGCAATCGAGCTCACGCGGTGGACATTGCAAACAAAGAAAAGCCCATCGAGGTTCTCGCAAAGAAGCGAGTGGAGGGCCGACTGCGTATTGTCGACTTCGACGCTTGAGACGTCCCAGATCGACAGCAACACTTCGTGGGTTTTGTAACGAAACGGTACGCAGATCACGTCGACGCCGATCGTCGGCGAGTACTTGGACGAATACGGACGCTGCAGCCAGCGACGCAGAATACTGGTCTTGCCCTGTTTATCAAACAAATATTAATACCCCATTGTGATGGAGGAGGAATCTTCATCAGTATCAGTGCGTACCACGCCGGAGCCGCCGACGAGGGCGATCTTGAACGTTGGCGTATCGTCGAGCGCGTGCTTGGACCGGCGCTTGGCCTGTGCGGCATTGCCACTGCTACTGGGGCTTTCGTTGTCGGTGAGTGCAGACGATTTGCGTGTGAAGAGGGATGCGCTGAGTGAGAGCCCGCCGCCGTGGTCGCCTAGAAAGGTGGACGAGAGCATTTTCATCCACGACGAACTGTCGTTCTGCCGCGACGGCGACGGTGCTACCGGTGGTGCATTGTGGGCGAGCGGCCGATCTACTGAGATAGGAGGTGGCGGCGCTGCGCGCTTGTTAATGGCGATATGACTATTGCCGCTGCTGCTCGGCGACACTACAGGCTGCTGCGGCATCTTCGTCTCGGTCACTTTTTGATTGGGAAGAGAAGCGATTAAGATTTGAGGAAATCCAAACCATACTAAGCCAGCCTAATACATTTGCCTAAGCTAATCAGGCAAAATGCACTTCAACATCAGTGAGACCACCTCATTGAACCTCGTAATGATGGACGCTGGCCGAGGATCGTCGTCGCTGCTGCTGTACGAGCCGATGCTCCTGAGGCGGTGGAGGAGGCAAAGGGCCCTGTGGTTCATAAACCTCGTGAGTGCTATTCCGATATTTGAGCTTTTGCGACCGCCGTCGCTCACGGTCTTTTTTGCGGCGCGAGTCGAATTTAGTCGCGGCCGTCGGGTCGTCGAGCGACACCAGTGGACTCACAAGCGGAATCATACACAGCGGAAGCTGCTGGCAATGGTCGTCAGCAACTGCCTCCGTACTGTCGGTCTTTGCCGGGAATATATCGTTGTCGGGTTCTGGAGGAAATGAAACAGGAGGCAGTGGTGGTAGGAACAGATTCGACTTCTCCAAAGGCTTGGGCTTGTACCACGTCGACTCGCCAGTGATCGAGTTGAAATAATATGACATGTGGTCTTCCGTATAGTACTCGATCCATGCCGATGCGACGATCATATCATTATCGCTGTCGGTCGAATGGTCATGCCCGCCCTGAGGATACCCATACGACTTGGTATGCTCAACGCGGCCGACGCGGTCTTTCTTTCGATGGCCAGTAGAAGCGATCGTCGCCACGCGCTCGTACGCATCGCGCGGTGTCTCCATGTATTCATTGACCGAGATTGCACACGCAATGTGGTGGTTGTGGAGTGCGACGTGGTACGCCGTGTGGCCGTCGGCGTTCGTGATATGCGGGTTCGCAGCGGTCTCTAATAACGCTCGCACGTTCTGTTCACAGCCACAGCCTGCGGCGACGTGGAGCGCTGTGTTCCCTTGGATACATGTGGCGTCCACGAGGTCTGGAACGAGCTCACACAGAAATGCCATGGCGTCTCGCCCCAAACCACAGGCCGCGGCGTAATGGAGGCCGGTCCAGCCGTTCTCGTCGATGTACGTTACTGCGGCGTGACCGTGCTCACAGAGCAACCGCAGTGCGGCGACGTCACCAGCGTTGGCCGCCGCGTGGAACGCCGTTGCCCCCAAGGCACATCGCTGGTTCTCGCAAATTTCGGGCGCTTGCAAGAGCAAGTGCAAGAGCATTAGATCACCTGAGGCTGCGGCCAGTAGCAGCGGCGATTCTCCACTAGACACACCATTGTGAGAGACGATTCCATCAAGAGAAGAGGGGGTTACAATCACTCACTCGCGGTTCTTTGCATTGCAGTCCACACCGGCCTTGAGCAGGGTTTGGATAATGCGGCAGTCGACTTGGGATTGAATCGCTTGAACCAGCAACGAGCTGCCATTTGAATCGGTCAGCGATATCGCATGCATCAGCTCATCATCATGTAGAATTTCCTCGAGCGCGTCCACGTCGTTGGCTTGGATTACACGCTGCATCTCTTTGAGGAGATCTTCATCTTGTGCAATCTCACCAGCAGTCGCGGTCTCACCTAGGGTTGCCGCCTCTTCGCAGTTCATCTCAAGCGCTTGGTCTTGGGTGAAGCGACTAAACATTTGGAGGTACTCGGTCCACTGACGTGCATCCAACGCACGCGTGACGCCACAGCCTTCTTGGTCTTTAGATTCTTTCTGTTTGGCTCGATCGTCACGACACTGGAACACAATACGTCGTCCTGCTCTGGTTGTGACCTGAAAACTCTCGCACGGCTCGACCAGCAGCCTGACGTCAATCATCTCGTGAAAGGCTATGCGACACACGTCGCTGTCCTGCTTGGCACCTTCATCGTCTCGCCACTGAATACTGGATAGTGCACTGTCGACTTCGCACCATACGCGGCGTGGGACACCCAACGATGAGGGAAATACATTCTCTGGTGAAGGGTCTGGGGCACAGAGCTTCCAGTGGCGACGCTCGTGGACGTAGCTCGACACCCACGCTCGCTGACAGTAGCGACACTTACGAGGGTACACTGCTACTGGTGGAGTCTGCAAATCTGCAGCCTCACAGAGGCTGCTATTGCTGCCGCCGGGGAGAGCGTTGCTGCCTTCGGAGGGGAATTTCCACACAAACCCACCGATACGGTCGCCGTCCGTGTCCAGTAACGACTCGTGTGCGATCGGAAGGGGCTCGTTCGATAGCGCTTGGAGAGGACAATCGACGGGACTCTCTTGGGAAGGTTGAATCACGGTGGAAGCTGCGATACCGTCTTCCATGTTCGTCGGCCTCTGGCGGTCGACGCTGCTTTCAGCCGTGCGTTCTTCGACACCCGCCGGGTCGGTTCGAACTTCAAGGTCTTCTTCCGTAATTACACAAATAGATGCACATCATTCCCATTTATATGATTTCTAGCCAATAAGTCTCAATTATTATCGCCCGAGTAGCCATGGATCTCGGCTACAAACGCACTAGCGGTGGTGACCTGGCCGCCCTGCTTCTCACACTGGTGCAGCATACTTCCGAGCCGCTCGTGGCCGTCGCTCGTGGCGATAGCGTCCTTAAGCAGCGTGATCTGGTACCCACGGTCAAGCGCCGTTTGTACACACTGTGGAATCGCCTGGAGGATGGAAAGCCCGGCGACGACAATGTGCGAGACCCCGAGGTTGCGCAGCATATAGTCAATGTTGGTCGCCTCAAAAACACTAGAAGGGAAAGCATTAGAGATCTGAAACCCAGTCCCCGCTAGCTGTGACAACGTACTTGACGCCAGTGCGAGGGAGGACAATGTTGTCCTCTGTAGGGGCCACGCGGGTCAGGACCTGTGCGCCAAAGCCGCCGCGTGATACGTGGAGACCGGCGTGTTGGTGCACACGACTACGCTCTCGTCCATCGCGCGTTGCGCTCTCTACGACGGTATACAGGATTTCCATGCCTTCGCACGCGCGGCAGGCAAGTAGAACGTCCTGAAGATTTGGCACCATGACGAACTGGACGCGTTTGTAAAAGGCGACACGAGATGCCTCGTGGAGGTGCGGCACGCACACTTGGTTTTGCTCGAGTGCGAAATAGTTTTGGACGTCTACAACCAGCAGTGCAGTAGTCATGGGGCACCAGTGGTGCAGCGCTGGATCGAACAGACGGAGGCTTTTGGTGCTCTTGGTGCTGTGGCGTTCGAACTGGTCAGTAATACTGGACGCGACGGAGAGTGTCTCCATAGAATCCCCCAAGAATGTGGGCAGTTCATTTATTGGTTGAGGACCGGTGGAAGAATCCTTTTGTGAGCGTCGTGTAGCTTGGTGAGATGAAGAGGCTGTGGAAGACGCAGAAGACGTCGACACGGACGGCGAAGGTGACGGAAATGGGGTCTCCGATGTGGGCTCCTCAGCAGTGTCTTTTCCGAGCCGCTTGCGGAGTATCTCCGCCGCTTCTTTCCGTTGTTGGTCACGCTGATGCATGATGACGAAGTCGTGGGCTTGGGTCTCTCGCTGCTTTGCGGCATTCTCAATCTTTTCCAGCACATAGGCACTCGTCTGTGCCCCGAGAAAACGGATGGTCATGGACAGCTCGCGTCGATCCAAGAAGCACTCGCGTAGCTGCTCAAAAAGCACCGTCGCTTTACTGTAGCTGACCATCATTGCTGGGATGCGGATTGACGAGATCTCATCCTCGCTGCGCCGTCCAGCATCCATCACGAACGCTTCATGGGGCTCGTCGCGCGATGTGTTGGCGACTAGCACTGCGATGGCACCAGCCGCTTGAGCGTGTAAAACTTTGGCCACAAAGTCGCACTCGCCACGCTCGACGACGGCGATCTTGCCGCACACGTGCGTGGCATTGTGTAGCGGTAGATGCGCTGCTAGGGGCTGCGCAATGACCGCTTTCCCATAGACATCTTTGCCCTCACGCAAGTTCTGCGTGCCGAAGTCCGCCAGTGGGCAGTACGTAAGCTCGCCGTCGATCTCGATGAACGGCCAGAACATCCTGGAACACTATTGGCGTCGCCAGAACAGTGGCATCAATTTGCTGCGGTGAGTTGACCTTTGAAGATCCCATTTCCATGGAATTCATCCAAAACGTTCATATCATTGGTAGAAAGGGCACAACATGGATGTTCCAGCCAATCAAATCGCATCAAAGCTGTTCGAAACACGACTGGTTAAAGGTGTTTAATACATCAATCGGATCACGAAACGACGCGAATGCAAGTGCTAACTAACCAACGCTGAACTTGAAGGTCCGTCTCTTTAAGTCATCTCCAGATATTGGACGGGACATTCCGTGCAATTTACGCAGCCACACGAAGTTGCAGTTGTTACACAGACCGTGAACCCACGAGACGCCGCAGTTTTTCAGCTCATCCGACTTTCCCATTGGCCTCGGCCATTTCCACGACGGTCTTCACTGATCCTTGTTTCCATTCTAACTCGACAAAGTGCAATGACCACCTCACTGTCCTCAACATCGCTGCAGCCGCCACAGGTCTCCGACTACCTACCGTCAGTCTCACCGAGCGTTGTGTACTCGACGGCGAACGCGGTGTGGACATCGCAGGAGCTCCAGCTTCTTCACCGCGGACTTGCCGAGTACCCTGCCGAGTCGTACGACAATATCACGCGGTACATCAAGATCGCTGCATTGATACCGGCGAAGTGCGTGCGAGACGTTGCGTTCCGCGTGAAATCGCAGTCGCTTGATGCAGCTGACGCCCGCGGACGCGAGTCGTACCACGCCAAGCGGATGCGGATTGATCACACGGCCGAGGTGAGAAGCTATTCCGATCTCAGAAAAAGGCAAAAAATGAAACTAATGCTCGTGCACGTACAGCTATTGAACATGGCCAGTCAGCAACCACTCGATGACGGACAGCTCACAGTGCTTTTTCAGGAGAACGTCCACGCCATCAATACAATTCGCAACAATCTACTCAACGGCAAAGCCAGCGAAAACCGCGACGTCATGATCAAGTTTCGTGACAACTGCCACTCGCTCATGTCGGCGTACGTTTCTGGATTATTTAGGTGTGTTCGATTATATCATTTCTCATTTGCCTGATGCACATCGCAGTATTGGCGACGTGTGCAGCACAATCCCACCACTGCCAATAAAGTTGGACACGTCGCTCATCACAAGCGGAAACAACCCACCGCATCACATGTGAGGTTATGTAGTCATAGTCCTATCAGTTCCGAGTCAAAGAAAACGAAACGATGTCGGGAAGAAACTCACGTATAGTTTTCCCTGTATCAGTACGACAAATAGTTTTTCTTCATTGTGTTTAGGCAGTGTTCATTGGCGTTACGATTCTCGGCTTTGATTTTCTTGCCGTCTTCTATCTACGGCTGCTGCTCTTCTTGCGTTCGCTCGGTCGTTCGTAGCTGCGACTACGCTTTCGCTTTTCTCGGTCATCTCGACTGTCGCGGTCTTCTCGCCGGTCGCGTCCGCGGTCGTCACGATTTCTCTCGCGGTCACGTCCACGGTCACTGCCACGATCACGCTCACGGTCGTCGTCTCGACTACGGTCTCTTCGTCGATCGCCTCCGTCCCGATCCGACGTTTTCGACGATCGGTCTCGCTCCTTGCGACTGTTCCGCTCGCGACTCCGGCTCCTGTCTCGTGACGAGTCCTTCCCCCGATCCGCTCGGTCACGCCCGTTTCTCGATGGCTCATCATCGCGACGCTTGTCGTTTCTTGACGATGTCTTCCCATCCTCTCGTTGGTTTAACCCATTTGTACGGGTCTTGTCCTCGGTGCGTCGCGTCGCCTTGTGATGGCCATTCTTGCCGGTGTCCCCTGCCACCTTGGGCTTGGCAGTCGCGCCGAGCCCCAACAGTTTCTGCCGTGGCTTCGGATCGTCGGCGTCTTGTTTCTCGTCCTCCACTTGACCCTTCCACCCCATACCACGCAGCATTGCTGCGCCAAAATCGGCAATCGGCACTGACTCGTACGCGTCGCTGTGGACGTCCAGCGCGTCGGGACGCAGCGCCACGTCGTGACGGTATTTCTCCGTCACATCTTCGAGCTCGTCCATGCCAGGCACCACATTCTGTTGTAGAATTGGTACACTCTTGGGTGCGTGCTTGTCGGCGTCTAGATTAAACAACTTGGCGCGTCTCTGCGCGAGCGGATCCGATTCTTGCGTACGGTTCTTTATCGGGATCACGAGTGAGTTATTCACCTTTCGCTCGTTACTATCGTTTCCATTCTGTTGGGCTTTGGCGTCTGCTAGAAGTTGTCGCGCGGCGATCTCGTCCTCGGTGAGCTGTTCGCCGTCGTCCATTTTCTCCTTCTTCTCTGTATCAAGGGTGAGTTCACTCTCGGCCTCACCACTGATCTCTGCCACTGCTGCCGTCACCTGTGCTTTCCACTCGTTCTCTTTGAGCAATGGGATTACTAGCGTAGCCTTCCGCGCGCCGTCGTCGACGCCCGGTGCGACGGCATTTGGGTCGAAATCCGTGACGTACACGCGCTCTGCGGCTTCGTTTTTCTTCGCAGGCGCAGCATAAAATGCGCGGGAGATATGTCCGCTGTCTGCACCCGCGGGTGCCGCTAACAACCCGGTCTTCTTGGTCTTCTTGAGCGCGAACCCGAGCTTCATGGCCAAGAGGTTTTGCCTGGTGATCTGGCGTTTACTACAGACTGGGGTTTCCACCCTCACCAATCTGAGAACTCACTGAGACTGAGTCTGCATCGAGTGAAGAAACGTACAGGTTCTTAACTTTGTTGACGAGTTACCCAGACATTGGGTCACCCATCATTCTCACATATCAGTACATTCAATACTGCTGTCAACGACTGTGTTGCCACCGGTCGCGGGGACCAAGCCCAGCATGGCAGACACACACGAGCAGACAGCGAATACAAGAGATCGGACAGACGGTGGCTACCACGCGAAGAAAGAGGCATCGCCCGCTGCTCAGCAAACAATTAATGAAGCCGACAACTGTTCAGCGACACTGCACCGTGACCTAGAGCGGTACGCTGTGGATTTCGCGAACAAAGAGAACATCCGACTCGACGTCTCTCACCGCAATGTCAAGATGCAACTCCTTTCAACAATATGCGAGTATGCCGCACTGCTCAACACACCGCTCGTCAGTCTCTCGTGAGTATAATCTACGCTTTCCGACAGCTTTTACCTAATTCGTATGATACGTTCGTGAATGAAGGCTATCACGGAACGCGCTCGGACCTGCTGGCGCGATGATTCTGGGGAAGGCGCTCGTGACCAACAACACGCTCCAGACGCTGGAGCTCGATGAATGCGAACTCATTGGGAGCGTGTATCGGCCGCAGCATGACGGTATCAAGTCGCTGGCAAAAGGATTTGAAAGCGTGCGCTCCACACTTCGCATCGTCAAGTAAGTGTCATTCGCTGAATTCGTGTTCCCCCAACCTTGTGCTAACATAGAAGCAATGTGCAGTCTCGCCAACAACAGTCTCCAACCGGAAGGGTGTCGTATTGTACTTGGTGCGCTGTCGTTTCACAAGACCCTCACAACACTCGACCTTTCGGCTAATCTGCTGAATGTTTTTAACGAAACGGAAGGGGTTCTCGCATTGACGTACATGATCCGATACGCCAAGCAGCTCAGCTCACTCACGATCGATGATAATCCACTCTCGCCCTCGCTATGGAAGATTCTCCACGATAGTCTTGCCAGTAGCACGACGCTCACGTCGTTTAGTGCATTGCGGTGCAATATCCCTTTCGAACACCTTCCACTACAACTTCAACAACAGCCAAATTAGTGTGACTACACAACTTCAATTTGTGTGCACCACCCTAACTGGAAAGGTTTCCCTTGCATCGCGGAGTCTTCTTTGGTTGTTGAAGGGAAACAGCACGCCAAAGGAAACCAAGGAAAACCGCGCGACGATCTGCGTGCGATGGCGGTAGCCACGTAAGGACGAGAGCGATACAGACTAGAGCACATGAGGGAGCACGTGCATTTTGGACGGCCGCCGAATCTGCGGCCGCGGTCGGCTGGAATCAGTAGCGTTGCGTCGCCCCGCGCTGTCGCCCCACAGCAACTCGCGAACGAAGCGGTGCGGTCGAATGCCGCCGCGACGGTACGGTCGCTTGCCCTCTCTTCACATGCATTAAAGCATAACTTATAAGAGAACAACATGTGCACCCAGCTGAGCGAGCGGCTTCAGATACCGCATCCTGGGTCCGCGACAACCGCGGTTCGTGGTCGACAATTGAATGAGACGTGTCATGCTGCCCCAGTGGCCACTGCTGTCTCCTCTGTGGGAGTGACCCAACCGCCCTTGCTGCGACCGACGATGTTGCTATCCAAGCCGCCGATGCGACCGCGCTCGGCGTTGCCGGGCTCTCAAAAGGTCGTCTCGCACCACCGAATGGAATTATTACTTGGCACCCACGCGACGGCCAGTCGGTCTGTGGATAATCAAGACGGCGACGAGACACGAGGAGCCACTGCGGAAAAGCTTAACCATCATCAGGCAATGCTGCGAGGTCTAGCGCCGCAGTTGCAGCGAGCTGTAACCAATGCCGAGAAGGGAGGCCAGCCAGCGTCGACCACGACGACTGCTTTGAACTCAGCGCCGATCAAGCGCCCACTCAAGCGCCCATTCTCAGCTGCCCCGTCGATCGCGACCTCACCTAAAAAGGTGGTGATCTCCGAGACAGCCAGGTGGGCAAGTCGAGCTGAACTGGATTCAACACAGAAGTCGAATCAGCGTTCATTGCAAGAGTCCGAATCGTCCACCCCGCGGGTCACGCGGCCGTTTTCAGCCGCATCCGCGGTACGCGGCTCGAGTCCGCGCACGTCCGCGCTGCAAATTGCGTCCCTAGATCGTAGCCCAGCAGCAAGCGGCAAGACGGAGAGCGTCAGCGTAGCGCAGGTTACCCGAACGCAGTGTAAGTCGCTTTCAGCACCACCAATAAGCAGGCTTGTAAACCTAACCGGCTTGCAGCAATTAATGCCCCCAGTGGTGCGCGATCGATCATGGCCTCGTTTCAGCGAGACACGTTCGTGTACGCCGTCCCTCGGCATTGTCTCGAGCGCGGTCGACAGTACAACCCATACGACATCGTCACCATTTCTCATGTGCGTGGTTCTACAAGCGCACATGCGACCTCATCGCGTGATGTTCATACTTGTGGTCTGTAGGAAGCACTGTTTGGAACAAACCTATCGATGCGCATGTCGCAGGAAGCGCGTTGTGATTTCTACACGGTCAGCGCGACGGCGATGACGTTTCACTGCAAGGACGACAATTTCGAGCCGACGCTTCTAACCTCACGCGAATGGGAGCGCCAACGAGTCAACTTTTCCCGAATATGCAAGTTGCGGACGTTTCAAATGTAGGAACGTCTGTCTGACAAAATTGACAGTCAGTCGACTATGGAGAGTTGAGCTCAGCACGTTTACGTTTGAACAGGTTTCGCTACCGAAAAGTCTTCATCGGCTGGAAGAAATGGATTCGATCGACAAAAATGGAGCGTGCACGAGCACGGATGCAGTCATCATTGTACTTTGCGCAGCCTATGCTGAATCATGGGATGAAAATAATCCGAGCGCAGTTGGTGAAGCTTGACGACGTGAACCTCGTGTGTGATTTGGGTGGAGACACGTTCCACTTCAGCCAGTTTTCGACAAAAAATGTGAGTTCCCGTTGTTTGGTGTGGACATGACTTATAGGATGGTAGACTGAGAAATCTTGCATTTAGAGCGATCATGTGCAAACCCAAGGAGTGGAAATTCTAAAGGTCAACAACCAGATACAGCAGATCCTACTCCAAGTGTGCCAAGAGTTTCTCAGCAGTACTGAGAATCCCTACGGTGGCTTTCCTGGCCAAGAGTTTGCTCTTTCGACACGCAAGAGCAGCAATTTCCATATTTTCGAAACGTTTGTCGAGCGAGAACACGTGTTGGTGACTGCCAACCATCAGTTGGTCCAGCATCATCCTTTTCAAAGCGATGGAGCGATGCAAACGTCACAACTCCCTCTATCTACGGCGGCCCAGCTTCGCACGACACACCGCAAGTACATGGAAAGGGTTATCCGAGCACAAAAACAGCGCCCTCAGGACGCACAAGAAGAAATCCGGTGGACGTTAGCAGCGATCCAGCGGCGTCGCTGTCTATCGTTGGCCAAGTTTGTCTCACTTGTGGACTTCATGGTACTCGACGCACTACATTCGATTTTGGTTCGAAGCACTCAGCTGGTGCGCGATAGTCTGTGGGTTGGCTCCAATGCTGTACCCATATCAAAGCTGCTCGACCGTCGCGATTATGTACTTGCTTTTCACAAGACCCTGAGTCGAGGCAGCCCCGATCATTTATCTGGATCTGGACGAATGATTAATTCGTGTGCTCAGAGTAATCTTAACGCTGGGTTGCTCAGCAAGCAGCAGCTCAAGCGATTTTTACGCTCGACATGGGAAGCAAAACTTCCACGGATCTTGCGCGCGACAGACCCCGATGCCAAAGACGAAGAAAAAGTTGAGGGCGATGGTGCCTCCCAGCAGCAGCTCCCGTCAAGTGCTTCTGTTTGGCTCGGCAGCAGACTTGATGCATTCTTCTCAAATGCACTCCGAGAGATTTGTGGCGACACCACTGAGCTCTTCTCGATTGACGATGCAATGCTTGTCGTCGACCCTACGCTGGCGCGCGCACTCGTCTTACCCGATTTTGATGCTTCGCAATGTTCAATCATCGCTCCCTGTAGCGACGAGACTTCAAAAGATTCGTCAACTGACGGTTGGACCTCCATCATCGAGGAGCTTCAGCAGATCGAGTGTTTGAAACCTGCCGCTCTGTTGCACATGATCTTGACCCTGCGTGTGGATGAAAGCACGAGCCACTGCGTAATCGACTTCCAACCCACGCTTGATCACGTCCCCAACATTATACAAGACATGCTGTCCGGCTTTGTTGAGCTCTTCCGCGGGATCCCGTCGGTCGTATTACACCAAGAGATTCGAGCCGTCTTGGAGTTTGCCGAAGACTTCCAAGCGTCCACATTCGTTCTAGGTGAAGATAATCACGAAAGCATCAAGCAGCAATACTCAAGCGTCGCTTGTGATGACAGTGAAGACGAATCGTGCTGGAACAAGTCCAACTATGATCGTCTCTTTGCGCGCATCGGGAACGACCACTATTGCTCGATGTTGAGAGTTAACATCGACGAGCTTATACGGAGCGCGACTACAGGTGCGGAAGCATTCGCGCGATCTTACGAGAAAGTACTTGCGAAGTACGCAAGCAACGAAAGCATCGATTTTACGACCTTCCAGACGCGATTTCGCAGAGGAAACTACCCGTTGAAGGAAATGGAAGCCGATGTGCGGGCTTTTCGCACCGAGATTGAAGTGCTGAGTCGTCTGAAAACTAGTCAAACGATCGAGTGCCTCCAGTTCAGTATGATCCCGTTGAACGACGCGCTGTCGCCGTCGCCCGCTCGATGCCTGCAGCAGCTCCACACGCTATTCCCGGTTCTAGCGCTTGAGAAATGCGACGCCTTCCTCATGTTTGTACGCGCAGCGTGTAAGAGGATTGAAAAACCGTTGGAAGTCGGCCAGCTGAATGCGTTCGCTCGGTACTTGTTGCAACTGCGTGAGGTGCAACACGAAGTGCAAGAGAACGATTTCGATCTGTCGTTTGTCCATGACATGATCGGCATGCTCCGAAGGCTCGAGATCCATATTCCTGCAAAGGTCAGCGAGGCGTTTGATCTATGCGAACCGGAATTTGAGGCATTGAAGGCTCAACTCAACGAGTCGATTGCTAGAAAAGACGCCGACATTCTTGAGCGATCTCCAGTACTTGCTGAACACATCAAGAAGGTGTGAGACCGTGCCGGGATACACTACAACACCTTGGAATTGACCCACGCTTTCGTGAATTACGTAGCTTCAAGCCGGTATTAATGATCTCAAAACAAATTCGGCGAATCAAGCCATCAATGCAGTGGATTGCGTGGCGAGCGACGCTCGACGCCGTGCAAATGCCCTTGAAAAGGAGTCGGAAGCGCTGACTCAGCAGTCCGTGCAGTTAGTGTGGATTCAGCGAGTGGTTTCAGACTTTGCCACTGGATCACGACCTCCACTGGACGAATTCGTCGACCTCCAGGTCGTCTCGAACGAGCTGAGGTTAAAAAACGTACGGCCAGCTGATGGACTTCTATGTGTAGCCATCATGCTCAAAGTCGCTCACCGTTGCTGTTTCTCTGATTTGACAGGAACTCTGGGAATCTGTCAATGATATTGAAGATTACTTGAAGATCAAACAAGAGGAAACTCTCCGCGAAATCGACCTCGGGCAATTGCGTACAATACTGGCAAAAGTCGACGCAGTAGTCAAACGTCTGCAGCAAAAGGCGTTGCAGATCGCTGCCGTTAAGCGTCTGGAAACCAGCAAGAGCGTTCTTGAGAATTTGTCTCCGGTCATTCGCGACCTCCGCAACGACCACCTCGATGAGCGTCACTGGACCAAACTCGAGCACAAGATGAATTGTTCTTTCGTGCGCACGATCTTACCAACGTGTGAGCCTAATTTGGAGACTCCAGATGATGATGCCGCGACGCCGACAACTGAATCAAGTGTAATCAAGTATCTCGATCTTCCGCTGCGCCACCTACTCGAGATTGAAGCGGTCAACCATGCCTCACTGATTCACCAGGTCGCAGAGGAAGCTACCGCGGAAGCTGCGATCATGAAGAGTTTTCAGAGCGTGTCACAGACCTGGGAAACGCGCGAAATTCCAAACTGTCCAAGAAAGGACCGCGACGGCCGCGATGCAGTTTGCCTTGGTGAGTGTACCGAGATGTTGACGCTGTTGGAAGAGAGTGAGGTGTTGCTGCGTGTCATGGAGTCGTCATCTTTTGCCCGAGTGATCCATTCGAAGTTGGCAAAACTTCTCCACGACCTTGCGTACACTAAAGAATCGATGGAGCTGCTCGTTGTGTGTCAGCAAAAGAGAGAGCATCTCCAGCGACTTGTCTCTGTGGACTTTGTTCGCTCGTTTCCTGAACAAAACAAGCACTTTCAGACCCACGACGCAAACTGGAAGTCCATCATGGACGGTATCGCCAACCGACCGCTATGTTTGCCGTTCGGTACCAATACCGAGTACAGGCAACGGTTGCAAGCAACACTACAAGGCTTTGAGGTCGCTTCGCAATTCGTGGAGCAGCATCTCGAGGTACAGTGAGCTCCGATTTACCATTGGGACTCATGGAGAATCATTCTAAAGCCGCCTGTATTGTCAGATCAAGCGCGAGCTGTTCCCAGGGTTTTTCAAGCTCTCGAACACCGAACTTGCCGCACTCCTCTCAAAGCTTCGCGAAATTAATGCTGTCCAGCAGGTTCTTTTCCAGTGTTTTGACAATGTAGGGCGGGTCAACTTTGGCACTCGGGAAGCGTGGCAAGATGTACTGAGCCTTACGTCACGCTCGTTTCCACACGCCGAGATCATTTCCATGGGCAAGAATCTTAAAGCACGTGGGCCACCAGAGCAGTGGCTTGGTGGAATTGAAAAGCGACTTGTCGAGATGCTCCGGAAGGCGACCAAAGAAGCGGTTTTTCTTGTCTCCCAAGCCTCGGATCCAAGCACGAGTACATTCGACGTTACAACGCTTTGCGGTATTCCGCTGCAGGTATGTGGACGAAATCGAAGAGCGTGCTTGGCATTAGCGCTCCCTGATAAACATTTCGTTGTAGAGTATCCTACTCGCAGATCGCATCCTTCGATCTGAGCTGATTGATAGCTTGCTTCTCGAATCGGATGGATCAGAGTCGTTCGGTGCATTCTCACTGGCCGCGCAAACCAACGTACACGACAGACTCCGCGAGTTCAATATGACTGTCGTTGAGCGAGTGGTTGGCTCCAACACCCAAGACGCCACTGCGATGGCACTGCTTTCGCCGAGAGAGATCGTGCTGCTGTCCAGTCTTCGCCTTCACGAGATCGAGTTTCGTGACGCAATCGACCAGCACGTCATGGCGGTGACAGACCCCGTTGTCACGACCGGTAACAGCGCACGCAGCCATGGAATGCATTGGCAGCTTCAGCTCAAGCATCGTTTCGACGACAGTACAACTGTTGGCTACGACTGTCATGTTGAAATTGGCGGTACCCGCGTGCTCTACGGTTTCAACTATGTCAACGTCAACGCGGAGCTGGCGTTCACGCCACGGAGCATGCGCTTTGTCTTCTCCGTGTTTGCGGCGACTCGCCATGGCCACGCCGCGCTCCTCACCGGCCAACGAGGATCCGGCAAGCAAAGTTTGGCCCTGCAAGCAAGTCGGCTGTTTGGTCGGCGCTTCTTCGGTCTTGCCGTGTCGGACACGACGTCAGCCACACAGTCCTTGTGCCAGGTCGCACACTGCTTGACGCTTCTACGCGGAGCGCTTTTAGCCGGCGGGGTATTGTGTATCGGACTTCGGATGCAGGAGGATGACGTCAACCTCTTTCGGGTCTTGGGCTCCACTATTGCGCGAATTCAGGTGCGTATCCGTTATGATTCATGACGATTTTTTTGGACGCCGCCAACATCTTTCGTGTTCTGATTGGTAGCATTCTGTTTTGTGCAAGCTGCCCATCACTGGTCTTCAGAACGATCCCATCACGTGGATCCCAGGCACAACGCTAATATCCACCTGTGATCTCATCTCTCCGTCCAATCCACGATGGTCGTCTTTGCAGTACAAGCTCGACGTGGCAACCACGAGTTTTGCTCGCATAACTGGTGTTGTGGATCATGACATGGGCATCCTGATTGAGGCACTGATGGGCAGCAAGCAGCTCGAAGCACCGCAACGCACCGCGCGGAAGTTGGATGATCTCTGGTCGCACTTTCGCTCACTTGACATAATTCCGCAGTATCTTTTCACATTACAAACGGCCAAGCACATTATCGCAACGGTTGCTGAGGATATGTGGAGAAGCACGGAACCGTTCGAGCGAGAGAAGTTGCAGAATCTGCTGCTCTGCGAAGCAGTGATGAGTCTGTGCACACCGCTTTTTCTCATTGGAGGCGGAGAAGCAGCAAGGTCATGCGTTGTGGCTGCGCTGGAGCAGTTTTTCCAGTATAAGGTTCATGAAGGCGAGTGGTACGTACGGCAATGGAAGCGAAGTAAGACGTCCGAACTTGAGACGAAGAATTTTGAGGAAGCGATTGACGAGGCAGCGCAAGAGCTCCACTATGTACCTCGACATCAGCTTGCAAAGAAAGCTATGGAGCTCGCATCGGGATTAGCGGTGAATGTTGGCGTCGTGATGGTCGGTCCGAGCGGCGGTGGGAAGAGCACGACATGTACCGTGCTCAGTCAGGCTCTCAACAAACTGAAGTGCGGATTGGTGACCCAAAGCAACGCTCAGAATACGGCACAACCGGACTCAGTATCGGCGAACACAAGAATTAGCACTTTGATTGAATCCAGTGCGACGGCGACGCTGACCAAGCCGAGTGATAGCACCTCTGAGCCGTTTGTCAAGATCTGCGTGCTGCTTCCAATGTCGTTGACGCTCTCGCAGTTATTCGGTAGTACGGGAAGCGACGCTAAAGGTCACGTCAAGTCGGTGTTGGGACGGCTGATTCGAGAGGCGCAAGAAAGTTTCGCACTCAGCACGGACCACGAAATCCGATTCTCGATGAGCAAGGCGGGAGGGACGCCCGCCCAGTTGGGACCGTTGTTCGCGATGCAAAAACTCATGTGGGTTGTCTTTGACGGCGGATCGGTCTGCGGTGGCCCGTGGCTGGATTCGTTGGTAACCATTTTGTCGCGCAAGTACATGTTTGGTCTCCTGGACTATTGCGTGGACCCAAGTCGCGACCTCGTTCAGTTCTCAGATGGCGAGTTCATGACCATTCCACCAAACTTGCGGTTTGTCTTCGACACATGGAACCTGGAGAACGCGACACCGGCGATTCTCCAGCACTGCACAGTCGTTGTATTCCCACAGGACGACGAAATCGATCGGGACAAGGACGAGGAAGACTCAATTCCTGTCCATTTCGCCTGTATCCAGCGATTTCTCGATCAGCAACGACTCGCAGCAACGTTTGGGCTTGATGGGACAACTCTTCCTCCAGCCTTGATCATGCTCTCAGCAGTTGTATACGATACGATCGCCGATCACCTTCTCGGCACGGATGTGCTCGGCAAGCTCGTCGCTGCCATGGAGGACTACGATGTTGCAGTTCCGATCGCGTTAATCCACCGCGTGGAATACATGCTGGCGCTTCTGCAGGCTTTATTGAACTCAGTCGCGGCATCGTGCGCTGCCTCCCAGAAGACTGAAGACGGAAGCTCCGTCGGGATGCCATTGAAAGCAATTCCGCAAGAAGACGTACAACATCGAGTAGAGATGGCAATCGTGTATGCTTTGCTGTGGGGCTTCAGCACCTGTTGCGCCCACGGCAAAGAAGAGTCCCGCTGCCGTGCCCTCCAATTGCTGATCAGCGGGATCCTAAAGACACAGTTTGAAAGCATCTCGCACACGTGGGAAGAGTGTGGTCGAGATGCCAACCTCTTTGAATTGCTGCTCGACTTAAATGGCTTGCGGTTTGTAAGCTTGGAGAGTGGTGACACGAAAGTTCTCCGAGACAAGTTGTGGCGTCACACGAAGAGTGCCACTGTCACCCATGGCGCACCGAGATATCACCAGCCCAACAACGCGTTCCACTCATTGTTCATCCCTACGCGGGCGAGTCTGATTGTCCACGCAGCAATGAGGGAAGCGATCCGGAGCGCGCGAGGCGTGCTCCTCGTCGGCAGCGACACGTCCCGCAAAACCACACTTTTGCAAAACTTTCTCAAGCAACTCGAGTCTGTACGCCTGTTGACGACGTCGAACTACGCGAGTATCCCTGTCCCGGCTGTATCCAGTGGTGGAGATGCCGTCGCCGACAGTGGTGTGGCCAAGCGGAAACGCGGCATGGCGCGAATCCAAGCGCCGTTGATCTCGTCGGCTGAAACTGCGTATGCCTCGCTCGACCGTATTCGCGTGCACCAAGTTGATCTCGTGCGTCGACTCGCCAAACGTTTCCGAAAAGTGAACAAGGCGACTGCGGCAGCAGCGGCCCTCGCTGCTGCTCAGAGGTACGGCTCGACTCCCAGTCTGGACGGCGAGAAGGCGTCGAAAGCGTCGAAGAGGCCACCAGCGCAGTGGGCTCTGCGATCGCACCTCGAAAGCCGCAAGACTGACATGGTCCACAGATTTGACAATGGAGACGTTATTCCATTCTTCTTCGCGATGAACCAGCACGATCACGGCGTTGGCGAACTCGCGAATTGTCTGGAACGCATGCTCCAGCGTGAGCGAAGCGGCGTTTTCGAGCCACCACCTGGCAAGGCCGCCGTGCTGATCATCGATGACCTTCATCTGCCCGTGATGCAGAACGACGAGCAACACCCGTCTTGCCACGAGTATTTACGCTCGGCGTACGAACATTCGACCGTGTTGAGCCCAAATGTGGAAGCAGGTGTGCGGGCGATCACGATCGAGAATCTGATGATGGTTGCATCGATCTCGTCCCGCGCGATGGCGTCGGGGGGAGCTGCTTTTAGACAGGAAGATGCACCTTTCGAGACACGTCATTTCTCCTTGGACAAGCTGACCAAGCAATTTCTGCCTGTCTACGCGCCTCCATGCTCGCCGCTAGAACTCCACACCATCTTTCATACCATGGTACTCACCCACTGGGAGCGACAGAATGCCGCTTCGCCACTCGACAAGCTGTCGTCGGTCGTGCGGCTCGTGCTTCCGGTGATCGTTGCTGCAACCACCGTGCTCTGGGAACGACTTCGACGGCGCCAGCGAGCAATCTCCAGAACGGGATGTGACAAGCACCACGTATCGGCGTTGGATCTCCACAGTCTGTTGCGCGTGTATGCGGGCGTCTGTGCTGTCGAGCCCAATTATATTCTTGACACAGAGACCATGATACGGTTGTGGTCACATGAAACCATCAAGTCGTTTAGCGACGAATCCCTGCCAGGGTGGAAGTCTCATCTGAAGCGCGACGTCTTCCGTATTCGCATCTTGCTTGATGGAATTGACAATGAGCAGTACGGCAGCAGCTCGAATGCTGGTGAGACTGGCATGCCCACTCTCTCCCAGCCAACTGCAGCAAGAGACGGCGAAGCGACAAAATTGAACACCAAGTCGAGTCTTGTAGTCCTATTAAGTTTCTTCTCGAGTGTGCTACTGGACCCGAATGAGAAAACGGCAGGAAACGAGCTTGTCTTCTCACCGCGACAACGGGCTGTGTACGAAAGGAAAAAGCTTCACGTGGTCCCGATGTGGGCATTCGTTCCATCTTCGTTATATTACCAGACGAACAGTGGCGGAAGTGCCCTGACTACTGACGAGACAAACGCAGCCCCCGCTTCCCCAGTGCAACGACGACGCAGTATCAGGTTTATTCGACGGAAGAGTCTCGAAAATGTCATTGATGAGGATGCCACTGCTTCGAGAGGGCCATCATTTTCGGGTTCCAGTAAAGCAGCTTCCCTCGGGAACGTGAAGTGGATCTATGTTGAGCTGCCGCTGCTCGAAGACGTCGAGCTTGACGGGGATGACGTCGCCATCCAGAGTACAGCGCGCTCGGTTTTCTCCGCCGTCCGCGTGTTTAGTGCGGTCACCCACATCAAGCCGGTCACCGATCTCGTGCTGCAAACAATGGTCGGCCAATTGCCGCGTGGAGCACCTAGCGTGACTCCTCTCCTAGTACGTTCTTCTCTAAGAAAATCTCCACTACTCTGTGGTAGATCACGGTAGCAGCAATATTGATCTTTCTGACTTTGCTTTCTGGCGTAGGCTCGAAGTATTGCGACACTGGAACGCGTCTTCACTCCAGAAGGCTCTCGAAGCGTTCTCGTTGCCCCTCCCAACAGCGGTCGCGAGATTCTCATTCGGTATGCCTGTGCTGTACGTCAAACGTCGCAGCCACATACCGTATTGACAGTAGAAGGAGTCGCGGACGCGGATGCCATGTTGAAACAGTGGAAGCATGTTGTGTTGCAGCTCTTCCAACGAGTTGGTGTCGATTACGAAAGTGTCACACTGGTCGGCAAGCGTCTGCCGCTGTGGCCTCAGCACTTAGTCAGCCAGCTCCTCGCTCTGATAGTGTCCGGCGAAATCCCTGGAGCGTTCAGCCTGGAGGAACAGATTCAACTCGCGACGCGAGTCCGAGATGAACGCCTCCTCGAAATTGACCAACGTTATCAAGCGCACGTGACACGTATTCGACAAGAAGCGGAAATGGACAAAGAACGAGACATGCTTGCGAGCCGGGACGATACAAAGACCGCAACCAAGACCACCAGCAAGGCGTTGAATCTCCAAGAGCTCGAACAGAAGTACCAACAGACTCTGCTCGTCCGACTGTCGCAGGCACAGCTTCGCCATCAGCAGGAATTAGATGATTTCCTCCGCATGTGCGAGGTGGAGAGCGAAAGTGTGACGGCCACAATTATGTCGCTCATGCGTCCGCTCGGCACGACCAGTGACAAGTGGCAGCAAATCGTCCAGCGGATGCGAAAGAGACTTCGGATCGTTGTGCTTGTCGACTATGATGATCTTCCAGCGATCGAGACCCAAGCGCCTCGCCTTCTTCGCATTTGTGGTGTGGCTTCACTCGCTCCACTGGATGGACCATCGCTCCAGACGCTTCTGTACGGCAGCTTTCGATCCGAGGTTCAGAAGGCTTTACGACTGGACGTGTCTCGTTCGACTGACAGCGCTAGCGGCACCCAGAAAGGGATCGACGAACGCGGGCAGCTCTCCCAATTTGTGGCTCAGGTTGAACAGGAGCTACCCAAGATCACAGCAGTCGCCGCCGATATGTTCGCGTGCGCACGGGCTCTTGCAGCAAAAGAAAGTCGAAAAATTTCGACCGAGCTGGCTGTTGCTGCTGCTCGGTTCTTCGCCAAGCTTTTGAAATGCCAATACGAGAAAGAACGAGATGAGCGACGACAAGTTGAGTGGTTTACGTATGTCCATTCGAGCATGGAGATGGCGCTTTGGAAACTCCAAGACGCTGACGGCACGCTGCGCTCCCAACTCGAGCGCTGCGACCAACAGATCGAGGTGTCGCAAGAGCTGCTCACGGACCAACAAGAAGACTGCAACCGCATTCGCGACATGATGAAACGCTATCAAAAGTGTGCCGAAGACCAAGTACAAGTTACAAATGAGATGGAACTACGCGCCCAGGCCGAGCTGCACGCTCCTATGGCGTGTCTGGAAGAAGCAAATGCGGCATTGTTGCTGATTGACAAGCGCCACATTATTGAAATCAAGTCGTTTAACAGCCCTCCGCTTCTCGTACATTTGGTGTTGGACGCCATTTGCGTCCTGTTCCAGTTTGAGCCGACGTGGGAAAATGCGCGCAAGATCCTCAGTGACTCTAACGTCGTGCAAACACTGCTGACGTTTGACAAGGAAAACATCTCGAACGAGATCCTGGCCAAGGTCGAGACCGCGTACATTAGCGACCCCCGCTTTTATCGGGAGCAAGTTGAGAAGCAGAGCGTTGCAGCGAGTATGATGGTCGTGTGGGTGCGAGCAATGTATCAGTATGCAACGGCTCGTCGCCAGGTGTTGCCGACGCTTGAGAAGCTTGCTCAAGCCCAATCTCGGCTGCGCATGCTCGTGCAAGAATACCAAGTGAGCAAGCAACGCGTCAGCGACGCCGATGAGGCGCTGGCTAAGACAAACGAAACGCTCGAGACTGCGCACGCGCTGCGTCGGCAGACGTTGGACGAGATGGAGTCACGCAAGACGCGGCTTGAGGGTGGTCGTGTCGTGCTGGAGTGCCTCGTTGACGACAAACGTGAAGCTGATCGGACATTGCAGCAGCTGGATGAAGAAGCACAACTCGGTCTCACGTGGTGGAATGCGCTGTTGTCTGCTGGTGTCCTGGCGTATAGCAGTCTCTTTGAGGCCTCGGATCGCATGCGATTGTACGAGCAGTGGGGGCAGGCGTACCGTCAAAGCACCGGGTCTGAATGTGACAAGATCGAGATCAGCTATGTTCCAGCCGTTGCAATTTCTGTCAAGGAGGAGGCGCAGGCCATAGGTGCTCAGCATACCATTTCATCGGCCTCAGATTCGAATGCTTCGCGAGATCCCGTGGTGCTCTTTCGCCGGCGATGTCAGGATTGGGAGTTTGCAAGCGCCTGTGGGTGTCTCTTTTCGAAACGTACTTTGCAAGACGCCTTTTTACTGACTCAAGCTGTGCGCGCTGGGTTTCCTGTCGTCATGGTCACGTCATACTCGAGCGAGATGGAAGACTTGCTCGTGCAATGTGCGCGATCGTTGTGGGAATGGACGCAGTTCTCCATGGTAAGTGTCAACTCCCCCGAACTGCTAACTACCATTGCAGCTGCTGTCAAGGACGGCCGCCAGCTTCTCATTTTGGATGTTGGCCCACTTGACATCGAATACCGGCTCGGGAAGCTATGGAGTTTGTTCCATTGGCACCACTCGACGTCGACAGATAATGGTGACACTGTGGATTATCTTATTCTCACGAGCGAAGACGGTGTTGCGACGGCGGATGCTTCAAGTGACAGTGGAAGTGACCTAGTCAACCAAACGAGAATTCCAATCCATCCAGGCTTCCGAGCAGTGTTGAGCACATACCAAGTCGCCACAGCTTTCGGAGACACGCTGCTCACGCGTGTACCAGTGGTGTCTGCAAAGCTCCACACACACGAGATCGCTGATTTACTGCTGGATCGGATGTGGTACCCTGATTTGTGTGAAGATGGCCCGCTTGGGTTTGGGCTGAAACAGTCGGTGCGAGAGTACGAACGTCTACGACTCCAGCAGGACGACGCGGCAACGCAACTGACACAGCTCATTCAAGGCACGGCAGTGCGCGGCCAATTTCAGTCCGAAGAGAGCGATCTCATACGAGCTACTTGCAAGAAGACGAGGGATACTCGTGAGGCTCTCGAGCAAACGCACCGCGAGGTGGACGAGCGTATCAAGTCGGTGGAAAAGCACAAGTCTATCGCGCGGCTGGGTGCTGCGATCTTCAACGGTCTCAACGTTGCTCGCGACTCGGGACAGCAGGAAAAATTGCTTCTGCACGTGTTTCTGCCCGTATTTTTATCAAATGTGAAGAAGCCTGCGTTGACATCACCAGCTGGACGAATAGAGTCTGGAATTTGCCAGGAATCCAACATGCGTGGCCCACGCAAACTGTCTACCGTGGCACAGCAGCAGCAACACTCATCCACGTTTTTGGCGGTCAATTCGCCCAGAGAAACTGGATTCGATACGGTTGGTGAGATTTTAAAGAAGCTGCTCCAGCAACTCATGCCGCTTGTTCGAGATGTGACGGATTGGTACCAATGCGTTCTCCACGTGCTGTGGACGCTCGAGCGACAGGGTCAGGTCGGCGATTTTGGTGGCTATGATGCAGCACTGGACGCCACTGTGAAATCATCTAATGAGACCACGTCGTGCTCTGTACGGCGTGTGCGCCACATATTGTCAATGGCAAAGTTGTCACGTGCGAAGAGCCACGCACAGCGTCGCGATTACGAGGCGTTTCCGCTTGATCCACAAGATAATGCGCGTCTCGTTTCTATTGTGGTAAGCGAATTAAGCACAGCTGCACCAAGGAATCTCGAAGAGAAACAAGCGCCAACTTCTGAAGAAGCTTGGGTCGTACCACCCGTCCTTGCGGCAAGTAAAAGCCGTGCCGAGCGCGTGCAGATCGCCGTGTCGATGTATCCGGAGCTCATCCGTTCTATGTGTGATACCATCCTGCAACTGTATGGTGTCCACGTTCGGTTCTCGCCTTGCGAACTTGATGATCAGGCTTTGACGGTTCCGCGGGGTTCTATCCCAACGAAGAAAGCCAGCGTCCGGGATGTGGCTAATGAACGAATCGACGAGCAGGTTTGTGTGGCTACGAGTCCGCGCAGGGTCCGAGGCGGATGGTTGGGTATAGGCGACGAATTTCCTGCGTCAGCGGGTGTTGTCGTGTGTTCAGACCATCCGTTCGGCAGTTATGAGTTTCTCCAGCGAGTCTTTCACTCGACGGTGGCTCCTGGCAACACACGCGGGAACGTCTTGAAGGTAGCAATGGGGAGATTGTTTCGCTCAAGCAGCGAGCTGGACGAGGTGTTTTATCTTCCAACTCAGCACTTCCAATTCAGCGACACCAAGGACGACCACGGATCGGCATTGTCAGAGATGAGCGAGAACGTGCTCATGGTGCGAGACGTGCCGACGATGCTGGAGCTTGAACCGAACAAGTTTGACGCGTTCTTGGACGATGTGACCCTTGCGATTCTCGATCTTCAAGACGGCGGCGACTCGGCGAAACGGATGGCGTACTGGGAAGACCTTTACCACCTTTTCAACTCGAGCCCAGACAGAACGACCTCGAGAGAGTTGCGCCGATTCCATTGCGCCAATGGTTCACGGCACAAGACGGTGGTTGCAGTATCAGTACACTCAGAGACTGGACAGCTGCCACTTGCTGCCGCTGATGCTGTTGTGTCGCGTAATGTGTCGACTCGCAGACCAACTGCACGCCGCGTGTCGACCCACAGTCTCCCACGCAGACAATCAGCTTCTGAATCCCCGATGGAGTCATCGTCGAAGACACCTTCGTTTATGGCGATTGTGCCCGACATAGTCAGTATCCCTCCCCATCTCCGGGCGAGCACAGTCGCCTTCGCTGCCGAAGCCACCGAATTTGGCTCTAATCGTGTCCCCAGCTTTAAGAAAACTGTCCAAGAAGCTTTGGTGCGCGTGGCGTTCCATCCGTGCGGCGATCTCTTGCGTCAACTCGCCGGGGCTACACCCCATGACGCCCCGAGCAAGACCCAGCAAGAAGGAGGTGATACGAACGACTCGGTTCAAGAAGCAAAAGCATTCTGTGTCCAACTGTGGCAGCATCTCGCTGTGCTCATTGTCTATCATGCGATACTGGCAGTTCGATGGCAATTGTCTCTTCGCCAGTATGCAAACGACCCCAGTGCTGAACGGTGTAGCGCTGATCGATACTCGTTGGACGTGCTGACGACGGCCGTGGATCAGCTGCTTCATATGTTCCTGCAGATGCGATCGTTTAATAAATCCTCCACGTCACTGTCTCCACAACAAAGGGCGATTCAGTTTCGACTGCGGGTTCACCACCACGTCTTTATTGCAAACTACACGCGGCAGTCGAGAGGACGGTACGAGGAAACTGTAGTGCGCTTGTTGTGTCGTGAGTGCCTGAGCTTGATTCCAGAGAGCACAACTCGTGTTGATCAAGGGACCGCCGCAACGATCACTCAGCCCAATGTATCAAGCCACACAGCTCACCCGCCAGGGAGCAGCAATGCTCGAAGTATGAGAAGTCACCGAGTCCTACAGGCCACGAACTCGTCGTTGTCTCAACCAGTGTCGTCCATAGCGACAGCGCCACCCAGTGGTCGCGGTGCATTCTCTGGCCGGCCTTCGATCCGCCGTTCGGCCGTGGATCTGACGTCCCTGCCACGTTTGGCGGGCCTCAATCTGCCGCTGGAGATGCTCGAACGCTCGTGCCAAGATGCCGACGGATGGATTGATACGATGTGGAGCTATACTAACAGTATCGACAGCTCTATTGAGAACCTCGTGTGCGAGACGTTTGGACTGCAACCGCCTGTCGAGATCGCACTCACACTACATCCAGATTCCAGTAATATGACTACCCCATGGACGGAATTGTTTGGTTGGCTCACGCACCCTGTGCGGTACGACTCTGTGCCGTCGCAGATAGCATTGAAAGACGCACTCGAGTGTCTCGAGCTCATTTACAAGAGAGCCATAACACCGCTATTTGATCTCGTGCACGGAGTCCAAGACCAGCAAATGACTTTGAGCCAGCGTGGCACGGAAAAAGGAGTCTCCAAGAATTATGGCGACGACGATCACGACGGAAACGAGAGCGGGAGTATTAAAGAAGAGGTGGGGCGAATCGCCAGTGAGGCGGACGCTCACAAAGTGACGACGCGAATCTCGAATGAGAATTTGAGCGGCATGAAAATGGCGTGTACTGTCTATCCACCGCCCGGCTCAACAACTGGACGGCAGATTTTGAGCCGTGCGGAGAATTCGCACGTCGGCAATTGTACCCAGGCGCCAGCGGACATGCCATCCACCACAAAGGCTCTGCTTGGTCAGCAGATCTTTGAGGCGTGGTGCATTAGCTACAACACCCACGTCCAAGCCGTGCAAGCGATTTTACGAGCCAGTATTGACGGGCTGCGTTTCTGGGAAGGCCAGCAACTCAACCGTGGAGCCCACGGAGACCACGGCGAGCAGACGCTGGCGAGTGTCGCAAACAAAGAACTGCAGGACAACGTGCTCGCGATCCTCTGCGACCGAGTACCCACCCCATTGCGCTGTCACGTCGCCGCGTCGCCAACGTACTTGCTCGCAAGTTCGGACGTGTCACTGGATGCACTGGTAACACACTACCAGTGTGTCTACCGGAACCTTCAGCAGCGGCAGCGGCTGCTGCAATGCCAGCAGCGACAGCTCCCTTATCCAGGATCCTCTTCCGTACCCTTTCTCGAGTGGTGGCTCCCTGGCGTCCCCACGCGAATCCAGATTGCTCACATACTGGCACTCGCGAGCCGTCCAGCTGTATGTAAGGAAGACGCCAAGCTCACACCCGACGGCCACGACGAAGCCAGCCTTGTGTTCTCCCTCGTTGTCGAGCAAACGACACCATCGTATACAGAGTCAGGCATCGCCACCGAGTGTGCTAGCAACAATGGCGAGGCGGACGACAGCTATCCGAACGGCACGATCACCGTGTTTTCCGGATTGGAGCTGCGGCTCGCTCTCTGGGACACGGAACGCGGCTACTTGCAGGCGCTGGACCGCTCTAGTGCTCGCGTTCCGCAGCGCGTGAAAATCGTGTGTCAACTGGACGACGGCAGACCTGGGGCGACGCGCCAGAACTCAGTCCAGCATCCCCACGCAAAGTATCAGCCGCGGTCGACGCGCAGCTGCCCGCTGCTCCTGCGCGACCGCGTCGCGTACGAGTTTGAGTTACCCATCGGTCCAGCGTTTGGTCCGTTTGTCGCCCCTTATTTGACGTTTAGTCTGCCATGAGCGAGAAGCGACGATTCGAGATTCCGAGCTCCTGCAAAAAGAAGAGAGAAAAGCTTGGAAAAATGTACAGCAGTGGAAGCCAGCAACGTATCAGACAATGAAGAGGACTGGAAAGATCATATGGACGTTGTGAGTCTTCACGCTCGAGTCGAGCCTCGTTCCGCACGCAAATCCAGCATTGTCCAAGGTCAGCGGCCATGAACTGACTGCTCATTCATCCAACAACCATCACTCACGCCACCCGCGATAGGCGAAATCTACCATTAGTAAATCGTTTTAGTGCATACGATTCTAGCGTGTATCGAATTTCAATGAAATGTAGTTAATAAAATAGACCTGAAACGTAACGAGTTTAGAGGGGCATGCATTTACAGATGCCACACCATAAAAACGAATGACCGCTTGATGAGTCACCGAAAGGCGCCGCTCACATTCGCAATACCAGGTGATATTGCTCACAACACTTCCAGGCTTGGAAGCTTCAAAGGACGATTGTTGTACATGTGTTACATTATGCTAGCTTGTTTTGCTACTGACGTTGTGGGTCCCACCACTCGGAAGTCAACACAGATTCCGTTCAGTCCGACGCGCAATGCTTGCCGAGCGAGTTGGCACCGATCGCCTCGTCGCGTGCGCTGTCAGCCAGTGACTGCCGCTTCTTAAGCCCCATCATAGTTCAGTTTTCCCGCTTCTCCGGATTTTGGATTCCTCGCGTCGCGTCCACCGTCCAGCGTCCAGACTCTGGACTCTGGAGTCAGCGAATGTGGATGAGAGGCCAGAACCAGGCCATGTTCCGTTTTTTTCGGGCATGACGCGACGACCGTCCGGCTCTGGAGGAAGTTAAACTGTTTGACACGACGCCCTTACGGCACATTTTTTCGGCAACACGCACGTGGACGCCATTTTCCTCTAGCTGCAACGTATTGGCGCCACTTCTGTGATGTGGACCACTTATCTTCGCATTTTATTCGAAGATTGGAGATAGTAGAGAAGAGCGTAACGCGCGCGGTTTGACACTGGTGCACAGCCGCGTCGCACACAGACAACAGACGTGGGGCAGGTGACAGGCGCATCCACAACCCACTGCGAATCTGTTCCAGGCGGGATGCGAGGAAGTTCTCAGCTCACGCATCCAGTGCAAGACACGTCAGCGAGAAACTGGGGATCTCCGGATTTGACGGTCCACACTCGGGACTCGAGAGTCTACAGGTTTGTCGACGTCGGCGCTGGAGCCGCTCACTTTCCCTTCCGACTTCGAGTCCTCACGTCGTCCCCCCTCCCCCTCTCCTCTTCTCCCCAACGCGTCTCGGCCGCCATTCCATGAACCGTTTGCTTGCATCATGTCAGTCTCTGGGTCCCGTTCCAGCGCTTCCTCTTCCTCCTCTTCCGGCGTCGCTGCCGCCGTCGCCGTTGGCTCGCTTGTGGCAGTCGTCGTGAGTGCCGCGATCTTTGTGGGCTACCGCCGCCACCGACGCGGCCGTCACCACAAGAAGGCTGAGTCGACTCTGACTACCACTACCACTACCACAACCACGACTCCTACCACGACTCCTACTACCACACCCACAGTACCCACCACCATGACGGTGCCGTCCACCACCACCAGCACGCCGTCACCGTCCCCCGCTTTCCTTGCATCTTGTGAATCGGTCCATGCGGCACAGTCACCGTGGAAGCTCACTCCTCCCGTCGCGCCCGCCTCTTCGGATGTTTCGGATGCGCCAGTGTCTCCGGACGCTGGATCCAGCGACTGCGTGTGCTGCGACTCGCCCATGCAAACCCAAAAGAAAGGGATAAAAATCACGCGCCGTCTCTCGATCTCAATCCCCGACACGGACGCCGATGTGATTGCCGCAGCGGTCGAGCGCCGCAAGCTGTCGATCTCGATTCCCGACCCCAACGACTCGGACGCCGAGACGCACTCGTTGGCGTCGCCCACGTCCAGCATTGACGACGACCACCACGACGCCTTCTCTTCCACATCCCCACACAAGCACGACAGTCTCTGTAAGCACAAGCTGCAGGAGCAGTCGCCCATTGACATTCACGAAGACGAGAGCGAGATCGTGCCCATGGCGTCGTGCCCCAATGCCGTGACCATCTCCATGAGCGAAGGCGAAGGCAACCTTGTCCAGAACGACCACGGTTTTCAAGTCCAGTGGACCGCGCCCAACAAGAACACGCTCATGATTGGCGGCAAAGTGTTCACCGCCATCCAGTTCCACTTTCACACACCCAGTACGTTCTGGGCTTCATGGTCTCAGATCCAGGGGTCTGTCATGTACTGACTTTCGTGATTTTTCTTTCTTCCCTTAGGCGAGCACACACTAGATGGTGTCCACGAAGAATTGGAGCTGCACATGGTCCACCAGGCCGAAGACGGCAGTCTTGCAGTGCTTGGTGTGCTCTTCCGTGAAGGCAAAACCAACAACTTTCTCGCACAGGTACAGTACGCTCAGCTTTCTCAAATGTTAGGAAAGCTCCAAACTCACGTTCTAAATTCTACATAGTTCTGGGACAAACTCGCGACCCTCGAGGCAGGTGTGCCGACCAAGATTCCAGTGGGTACGATCGACACGCAGGACCTCGACATCCTTTCGGGCAGTTTCTTCCGCTACCGCGGCTCGCTCACGACGCCGCCGTACACTGAGGGCGTCGAGTGGGTTGTGATCCACGACGTCATGGAGGCCTCGCGCGAGCAGCTCGATATTTTCCACCGCGCGCTCCCAGGCACGAATGCTCGCGATTTGCAGCCGCTCAACGACCGCCACGTGTGGCTCGCCTGCTAAGCACCGGAAGGGAGATGGATTGCTGTCCACGTGTGGTGACGTAGTACTGTGTAGCACTGTTTGCGTGTGGGTATTCTCTCTGCCCGAGGTGCCATTGGAAGCGACCTCATAGAGTGGGAAGGGAGAGCACCCACACGCAATTGATTATGATCGGACTTTGTTTGAAGTAGTCTTAAATAAGTAGACCCCGCTATGCTATTTGTAGTTGACTGATCGATCTTCTCGCCTTGATACGCGAAGAGCCACGTAGTTCCCGAAACCAGTGTCCAGACATCTGATACGGTGTCGACGAACTTCTTCAGTCCGCTGTGTAGATTCTGCGAAAAGGCACGGTGTCAACTGGATCTCGCTCACTCAAAGTCTGAACGTGAATCAGTTGTGAGATTCGAGGTTTAGAGCTTCAGGTTTGCCAGTCCCTCAGAATAGTGCCATCTGTGGAACTTCTGGTCCCACTATTCGTAGTACTGAAGAACCCTCTAATTATCAAAACAAGGTGTTAAATCAAATCCGTGGGCTGAAAAAACATTTGGCCGCCCAAACATACTGCGTATTCGACGCCAACGTTTTAGGTTGTACCTTGTTCTGATATTAAGGAAGATGTGTTGGTGAGACTTTTTTTTTCCAGAGCAGCCTTTGCAGACAACACAGCGAAAAGATGATTACCAAAGCGCCACCCACACACCCGACGTCATCCGCCACGAACGCCATCAGCGTTGGAGCTTTGCGCCTGCTGATTCAGCAGCGTACGTTTCTGACGCTGAGCCGGTCGTTCCGCTGAATCAGCGGCTGATCACGATCATCCACCGACCACTGCAACAGGACGACGATTGACAATAGACTGACTGCAATGGACCGCGTATCATGCAATTTCAAGCTGCGCTCTTCAATGGTTCAGTTTCCAGCCCATCCTTTCACTTCCTTTTGTCCCAATCGACGGAACGCGATCGAAGCGGATCTTCCCGAGACTGTGGATTCAACACGAGAATGAACGTCTCACCCACACGAAGTGGGATGGATACTGTGTATTATGCTGGACAAGATTCCCCTGTCTGGAATCGCCCACTACACTCCACTTCCATTTCATCCGCTAAGAACGCACACCTCCAACGTGCCCACAGCCATGAAGTTTCAATTCCCCTCGTTTTGGCGGTTCCACCACCACACGGAATCCAGCAAATGCGACTGCTGTCCGACGCCGCACCAAACTGACGTCGTGGTCAAGCGCCGCACGCCGTCGATTAGTGCTCCGAGTAGTAACACCGCAAACGCCGTCGCCAATGCGCTGGCGTCTAGCACGCTACCGCCATCGACCTCATCAAACAAAAATAAAGAACCAGAACCGGAGCAGGCCCACGCGCCACAGCAGTCGCCGATTGACATTCGTGAACAAACAACGGACCATACCGAGAAGCAGCAGTCGCCGATCGATATCCATGAAGGCGAGAGCGACCACATCCCCATGGGGGCGTGTACAAACGCCGTGACGATCGCCATGGGCCACGGCGACGCCAGCCTCGAATACGACGGCCATGGGTTCCACGTCGTGTGGTCCACACCGGGGAACAACACGCTCACGATTGAAGGCAAGGTATATCACGCTGTGCAGTTTCACTTCCACACGCCCAGTAGGTTTACCTCTTTCAAAATCGCTGGATCCGCGTTCAGCAACAACTGATGTGGCTGTTTTGGGCTCCACTAGGCGAGCACACACTGGACGGTGTCCACGAAGAACTGGAGATGCACTTGGTCCACCAGTCGAAAGACGGTGGCTTTGCTGTCCTCGCAGTGTTGATCCGTGAAGGCAAGACCTGTCCATTCCTTTCTCAGGTATGTCTTTCATACCACTCGTTTTAGTAGTACTATTGTTGCTGACAACTCGTTTTCGCTGGATAGTTCTGGGACGGGCTAGCTGACATCCAGCACCACGTGCCGGCCACGATCCCACTTGGTACGATTAACCCAAGTGAGCTCGACATTACATCGAGCTCGTTCTTTCGCTACTGCGGCTCGCTCACGACGCCCCCGTATACCGAGGGTGTCGAGTGGGTCGTGATCCACGACGTCATGGAGGCCTCGCGCGAGCAGCTCGATATGTTCCACAATGCCTTGCCAGGCACGAATGCACGCGATTTGCAGCCGCTGAACCACCGCCACGTGTGGCTTGCCTGCTGATCGAGTAGGGATCCATGAAAGATCTGCCTACGTACTCACGGCTGAGTCACCTGGCCACCTTGCACCTGGTTACGGATCAACACCTGCTTAGGATGTCCTCAAATGTTATAGTTGTTTGAACAGGATATCAATTGATACTTATACTTTCAGTATCTTTTTCATATTGATGTGAGCAGTTTGACAAGGGTATAGAGTATTCAGACCCCGTCGCAACAGTCAAATTAAGCACACAGTGTATCAATAATACTGGGGTTAAGATTACCACAACACGACATGTTCCTGAAGATGTCCAAGTTCAAGTAGCATCTTCATTTGAACGCAATATGCAAAAACGTACCCTGTTTTGTATGTGATGATACATAATCGAGCCATGACACACTTCGCTGCGTATCTTTGGCGCGACCTTTCGCCTATGTCTTTAGACGGGTGATCAGTTGCAGCGCTTCTTAACAGAGCCAGGCAGACCGTGCGACCAACGCATCCGTGGCGCCAAAGAAGCGCGCAGACAATAGAGCAGTCTACAGTCTGTCCGACGTCCAAGAACAGAAAGCACACTGTACATATAGGCCTGGCCATCTTGGTTAGACCCAATACGATCCGGCTCATGTTGGTCAATGGATGGATGGGGCCAAGTACGCGGCAGATCGTCCGCCTGTCGACTGCACTATATAGATCTCCTCGACTCACTGTCTATTTCTTTAAGCGCTGGCGGCGATTCGGAAGGAGAAGCAATCGCGGATCGCTCACTGCACAGTAGGGGCAGCACCACATGCGACCACGAATGGTCTCGTCGGCGACAGTGAACGTGCTCCGGCCAATGGACGACCCCAGCGCCAGCGTGCATGAGCCCTCGTGGTGCGGCCCCTGCGTACCCACCATCGAGCACACGCGGAGACCACCGATGTCCACGTGCTTCACGAAGCGACACAGCCCGAGCCGCGCACACGAAACGCGACGAGCAGACACGGCAGCACACTCACGACCGCAAATGAGACGATCGACGCTCCACTGGAACAGCGCACCTGAGCCACAATCGATACGATGAAGGCCACCACACCGTGCCAGAGGCTATGCACCATCAAAGGAGACCGGGTGCCCAATTGGGACCGACAGCACGACCGCCAGGGGTGCCCGCACTAAAATGGCGATGGCACCACCGGTGGTTCTCTCCCGTATTTTTTTGAGAGGCTACAACGCGGCTCAACAACTGCGGCGGGTGTTTCAGTGAAGCGGGGAGCTGTCCGACATGTGGGACCCGACCCGTGGCAGATGGGAACCGCTTCAGGCTGCGATGCGATCTCTAGCCTCCGCCTCCCCACATTTCCCAAGGTCTGTGAGAACGCAACGATCTGGTGACCATCCACAATGCCGCAACAACGGATGGCAGTCATCCACAATGCCACAGCCATTGAGTGGTAGCAGCACGTGCTGGAGACATTCGCAGCCATTTGGAACTGGAGTCGCCATCATGTGGATGGTGTCTAGCATTGGACGACTGCATCAGCGGTCATGCTAGCGAGCAGCCGGCAGAGACATCGCCACCATCAATCATCGGCCATCGGCCGTTCTGTTGTTCGACGACGGCATAAGTGCTCATGAATTTGAGCGGCCACGTATCGACGGCGCGCATCGAGTTGAGTGCGAGCATGTCTCTGGCGGCCATGTGCATCACCAGCACCAGGGACCAAGTCCTTGGCGTCACCAGTCGCCTCAAAGGGGCCCGAGCACGTGGATAGGTGGTGGTGGATAGCACCTCAATACTGCACCAGCTAGCAGCCTTGGATGGCAGTGAATTGATCCATCAAATGGATTGGCTCTGTATCCGGGTTCGACAGCAATTCGATTTGCCCGAAACAACCAATGAGACCGACCCAAGTGTAGCTCTCGTCCACATGTCACAATTTTGGGGCGAGTAGTGACTAAAACACTTCCGCTACCAACGTGTCGGACGCCAACATGGAGCCGATCATGCAGATGATGGACGACATGCACAAGCTGAAGAAGCTCATGGACGTCGTCTTCGAGCGGATGTGCGTAAAGCCCTTCATCTCAGCTACTTATATTCATCACTCCTAGCGGCGCACTCGTGTTCTAAGCTGCGTTGTGGACGCCGCAGGGAAAGTCATGCCACCGACACGCCCTACGACGCCGTCGACGCCTACGGTAGATATACCATATACACACTCCCTGATTAAGTACAACCCTCACCTGCCTTGATCTATTACAGCTGACAAGGACCGCATCCTCGAAATCCTTAACCGCCTCAGTTCGCGCGTACGACCACCATCCACTTTATAAAACGTCGGTTCCAGAGAACTGATTCTCATATGTAGATGGCTGATTCCAACATGTCCAACCTCACCGCATCCGCCAAGACCGACGCCACGCCCGACGAAATTGCGGTACAGAACTTTTCGTTTCTTTTCTTCTGTCTTCAAATTGCCAACACAGTTTCTTGTGTGGTTAATATTTTCTCCAGGAGCTCAAACAAACCATCACGCGCATCGAAAATGAACGCCAGAGTGTCCACCGCCGTGCCGGTGCCTCCCTCAAAGGCGTCCTATAGGAAGGTCTCCAGTCCTCACCTCCGTAGCGTTTCGATGAAATCATGGCTACTGTATCTCAAAAACGCCATTCATTTACACCAACCATCCTAGTACTCTTGTTGTTTTCTCTGCCTAGTATTTTTCAAAGTCAATCTGGTGCGAATTTCCCCAGATATCGTTCGAGAGCGCAGCCGCAGCCGGCTCCAGGGGTTCTGCCCCCGTCTCTTCTTCAGCTGTTCGCTTCTTGTCTGCCTCCCGTGGCGTCGTTGCGATTGGTGACTTTTTAGTCTCGATACTTAAGCGCTGTTTCTTCGGCGCGGGTGTGTCGCTGACTTCGTGGTCGTCCTCCTCATCTTCATCGGCATCGTTCCGGATCTCTTGAGCAATGTCTTCCCACAGATCCGCGGTCTTGAGGTACTCCTCCAGCTCGCTCAGGCTCTGGAAAAAGTCTTCGCCCGGAATCGCGTTTTTTTTTGAGGTGACGTTTGGCTTGAAGTAGTCGTACTCAAAGCGACCAGGGCGATAGTACCACCCGCGCTTCACGAGCTTCTCAACTACCTTGCCCATGGAAATCTTGACACCCCCCCCCGCATCGCGCTTGGTACCAGGACTCGGCGCTGCCGCTGCGACTGCTGCCATGGACGCTTCCATGGATGCCCGAAACGCCGACTTCTTCTTCTTTAATGGCGACCGTACGGATTTGGTGGGTTCCATCACAGGCGTGGCCGTTGAATCCGCATCCGCATTCGCCTTGGCCTTGGCGGCCGCTTGCTTGGCATTTCGGATCCGCTGCTTGCGACGCTTCTCCTCGGCTTCCTCGCGCAGTTCCTCTACCAACGCTGCGTGCTCGTCGCGCATTTCGGCTTCAATGTCGGCCCACATGCCCGAGTCTTTGAGAAATCCTTCGAATTCCGCGGCCGACTGAAAATAATTGCCATTCAGAATTTGCGTTTCCTTGGTGTAGTCAGGCGAGAAATAGTCGTACTCAAACGAGCCAGGTTTGTGGTGCCACCCGCGCTCTTGGAGTTGCTTGTACACGTGGGCAAACGTGCACTTGAATTCCGGCACGTGAAACTGCAGTGGTGTCTCGGGTTTGGTTTGGGTCTCCTCTCTCTTCGCCGCACTCTTTGGAGTCTTGGGGCTCTTTGCATTCTTCTTCGTTGCCGGCGCAGTGACCGATTTCTTCCCCGTCTTTTTTGCAGACGATGTCGTCGGCGTAGCCTTGGTCTTTTTGCTGGACAATGCAGTGGTCGTCTTGGGTGGCGGCGTCGTGAACGTATCGCTGTTCTCTTTGCTCTTGCTTTTACTGGGGGTGTCACTGGCCTTTTCTTTCTTGGCGGCTTTGGGCTTGGATTCCTCGGGCTTGGCGGCAAAGTCGAGGACCTGTTTACCGTCCACAGAATCGCCCAATTCGATCTTGACGTTGGAGACGGCGAGCGCTTGGAGCACCGCGCGTTTCTTGGTCTGGAAGATGGTGACGTTGGGCTGAAACGCCGTGAACGCCGTGTTGGGTTTCACAAACCACGTCTCGTTGCCGCTGCTCATGGTGTACCAGCCAAACTGCGTCTCGGCGATGGTCCACAGCGTCTCCCACACCGGCGCCTCCGCAGCGTTTACGCGCTCGCGCTCGGCCGCCAGCGCAAGCCATTTCCAGCAGGCCTTGCCTTTCGAATCGAATACATTAATGTTGGGGCGAAAGTTAAAAAATTGGGTGCCCGGCATGGACACAAATTCCGTGCCAGGGCCTTGAGCGGTCTGCCATCCGAGGGATAGCATGAGCCGCCACACGGTGCCAAACGCCGCGGCAAACGGCGCGGCACTTACCGATGCACCAGCAACATCGAACGACTCATCGGTTGGTGTTGGCGTCTCGGACACCACTTCCGTTTGTGTTGGTGTTGGCGTTGGTAAGGGTGTGTCTTTGGTGTCAACGGGTTCGTCCTCGAAGCGTTGCGTGGCCTCCATGTCGTCGTCGAGGCAGTTGGTGGAGTCTTCATCCATATCAACGTCGGGGTTTGTCGGGGCGGCATGCGTTATTATTGTTGGCGTTGGCGTTGGCATGTTCGCTAGAGTTTCCGTCTCCGACATTATGAGAGTTGGCGTACGTCACTATCGTTAGGGAAATGGCTGTGGTGCGAGGGGAAATGTTGGTCCTCAGGTGGCGCTGTGGGGACAGTGGCATTGGCGCCAACATAAAGCCCGCGCGTATCGTTGATTGGCCACCTTCCTCTAAATCCATCGGCGCGGAGTAAAACCTCATGTCAGCGAGGTTGTGACGAAGTCTTACTGAACGGGTCATTTAAATTCAGGTTCTCCAAAACCCGCTTTCAGGTTCGCGCGCGCGCCGTTTTTACAAATCTTGACATTTCATTCCATTCGTGCAATATTAGAACAGATTATTCAAAATTCCACAAATCAGGTTAACTTATGCGAATCACCACCAATTTGAAGTTGCCGTTTCACCATTTTCGCTGGCGCTTTTGGTTTTGGCGCGGAAAACTTAAACCGCAAAAATTCTCGTCACAAAGGAAACTCACATAAAGAAACTAAAGGAATATGCTGGGCACACTGGACGCATCAACACCGCCACGTGCGCGGCTCCAGTGGGTTCGCCTGCTCCACACCCGCGTCTTCTGGCCGGCATGTGTGTACGACGGGTACGACGCCGCCACCACTCACACGCACGATCTCTCGGTCGTGCGCGCCAACAAACCGACGCCAGATCTCGAAGACCGCGTTGTTTTCCATTTTGGCGTGCGCCAGAACGTGTCGGGCATCCACGGCACTGGCATCGCTGCGCAGACGACCATTGTGCCGGCGCTGCGCGTCCGTGTCGTCCACAGAAAGGAAATTACCTCCCACGTGTGGGAAGGCGCTGACGATTTTGCCACCGTGTGCCGCACGCATGGCATCGACGACGAGACCATCGCGAGGGCAGAGCAGAACAGCGCGTTTGTGCGCGCGTGTGACGATGCGACGCGGTTTTACGAGGAAGCACACAGCGATAACGACGCAAAGCGGCTCTTCATGACGTTTCTGACCGCCCGGAAGAAGCGACCCACCACCCAGCAATTGCACACGACCGTGAAGGTCTCTCGACCATTGATCTCCCGCCCATTGACGAAGGCAGCATCGGTAGAGGTGAAGGAAAATAAACGAGACGTGGACGTCAAGGCTCCTGTCGCAATGAGAGGGAACCAAGCAGCGTCGAATCTGCAGCCGTCTTGCGAGCTCCAGCTGACAGCAGAGTTGACAGACCGCTGCTGGTCGCTCATGGACACTGCTGGCTGGACGACGTTTGCCAAACCAGACGGAGGGAAGATATACGCCATGCCCGGTGTACAGTTTTTCCAGTTCCGCCCCAACGAGACTGTGTTCGAGACGCTTGAGCACGCGTGTCTCAAGTTTCTCCAAGAATGGACGACACAAAATGCAATCGATACTGAGGAGAACAATCAGCTCCACGATTGTTTCTGGGATATTATGGTCGCCAGTGGGTGGCAGACCATCACGAGTGCCGACCAAGTCGTGTACGTCATGCCCAACACATCATTCGATCGCTTTGTTCCCAACGAGACGATCTTCGAATGCAAGCAAACCGCGATCGCCAAATTTCTGTTAGGTCTTGGCGTTCAAGCTCCAGACAATCAATTTCAGTCCGAAACGGGTGACTCGGATGCGGCCAGTGCCAGTCTCAGCGCAAGCGAGAGCGAGCATGACACGTCTGAATTGGATGAAGGGAGCACATCGGACGTTGAGATGTTGGATGCGAACGTTGTGATTTGTGACGACAGCAGCGGTCCTACCGATGAAAGTGACGAGGATGACGATAACGAAGATGCTCGAAGCGCCATGAAGCAAACTGCCACTAAGAGAAAAGAGATTGCCGTGAAGCCAACTCAAAAATCCAACGTCAAAAAGGAAGTGGTGAAGGTGCAAGCCGCTCCGGTGGTACCACCGTTCAAGTTAAGACAAGGACAGGTCGAGCAGGAACTCAGGGCACGTGGCTGGTTTTGGAAGCCCGTTTCTTTCAAGAAGTCTCCTGATGGGTACATGTTCTACAAGCCTCTGTGTGTGGACAAGGGTGAAGATGAGCTGCGCATTGGTCAAGACTGCTTTGCTGGCTACATGGCAGTTGAAGCCTATCTGGAATTGTTCGAACCAGACGTGATCGAGACTCTTCGCCGTGAACATGAAGCAGCGCATTCCGGAACAACGGATCACATTGTGGAAGTCAAGAAGGTCGTCAAGACCCGAGTTGTCAGGAACCGACCATCGCCGACGGAGAAATCCAAAGTGACCAATGTGATTGTTATCTCGGACGGCGAACCAGAGACGAGTACGCGCGTCGCGGCGTCTCGTAGATCGACTTCCGGTGGTGCTGCCCGGCGCAAGCCGGCACGAGACCAGATTAGACGGTATCGTGCCCCGCATCTCTCGGCACACGACATTAAGTTTGGTGATGTGTGGGCCGTGTTGGCAGATAGGGGATGGTTCTACCGCCCCGGTAAATTCGAGTACGACTACGTCAAGCCAACGAAGAAGGCAGCCGACGATATGGTTCAGGGCAAAGACTACTTCACTTCTCGAAGTGAGCTCGAGGACTACTTGAAGGACAGCGGATTGTGGAACGAAATCGCTGTTGATATTCGACGTGATTGCGGTAGTCCTGCAGTCAAGAATGCCGCACAAGTCCAGGTCAGAGGCCATCGTCCACCTCGTCTCTCGTCACACAATTTCAAGTTTGGTGATGTGTGGGCCGTGCTGGCAGAGAGGGGATGGTTCTACCGCCCCGGTAAATTCGAGTATGACTACTTCAAGCCGTCGGGGAAGTCAGTCGAAGATATGGTGCGCGGTGTAGACTACTTCAGTTACCGAACTGAACTTGAAGACTACTTGAAGGACAGTGGATTGTGGAACGATATCACCGATGAGATTCAGCGTGGGTTTGGCAGTGCCGTGGGTCGTGATCAAGGACACGCTAAACCCGTGAAGCGAAAAGAACACGAGACAAAAAGCGTCGACACGGCGCACACTCCTGCCGCCAAGAAAGTGAAGTCCGACACTGCCAAACCCGTTGACTTTCTCACTCCACCTCCCGCAGAGCGCACAAAAAAGGCGGCGGTTGTCTCAAGTAAACACGACGAGATTGAAGCCACTCAAGATCTGGCATCACTCATGGAATCGACGACCTCTCGTATCTCCCCTGATAACACGTCGTCGAAATCGAGGAAAGAAGAAATCACACAGGAAGTGCGCGCTCGAAACCTCAATCGTGTGTTCACGCCATCACCTAGTGCCGAAAAAAACATGAAGCCGCAGGAAGCGAACGAACGACCACTTACTGCGCTTGAGCTTGCCAGACAATCTATCTCCACGCTTTCACTTGCTCATCAACCATCGACATTCGCTCATCGCGAGTCCGAGACGAATAGAATTGAAGAGTTCTGCCGTGATTGCTTTGCTGCAGAACGTGGCAGTAGCCTGTATCTTTCGGGATCTCCCGGCTGTGGTAAAACTGCACTACTTCGCTCGCTGAGCGAACAGATTGGCCAGCTTCATGAGGTATGGACAGTTTCCATTGGAAGTCTCGGCCCTCAAGCTCAACTAACTTCTTGTCATTCGTGCAATAGGAATATGGAAATGCCCCTGACTCGATTGTCCCGGTACATGTGAACGCGATGGGCATGAAGGATTTCAATCAACTGTATTGTCAAGTTGCGGGAACTTTGATGAACAAGGAGTACACGAATGGAGATGACGCATTCGAAGCCATCGAACACGGGACCAAGAGAGAACTCAAGCGATCTAAAACGCTGTACGTATGATTAAAGGATATCGCTGCTTGTCTAGGGCTCGTTGTTTACGATTGACTTGTGTCTAGATTTCTCATTCTTGATGAGATTGACGCGCTTGGGAAATCTAGCATGGAGAGCGAGTTGTGCCGGCTTTTCGAGTTGGCTCATCGACCTGGCCACTCGTTTATCCTTGTCGGCGTTGCCAACCAGATTGATTTTACCGAGCGTCATCTCGCATCCCTCCGTCTGCAGCTGCCAAACGTCAAGCCGCAGGTTATTGTCTTTACGCCGTACTCGTTCCAAACAATTAACGATATCCTCGTGGATCGGCTGGGTGGCGCAACCAATGCTGCTAGTATCGTGAACGCGCACGGTGTGGCTTTTATTGCTCGCAAGGTCGCGGCCCAGTCAGGCGACGTTCGCCTTGCCCTCGACATTTGCCGCCGCGTGCTCCAACAAAAGCTCAGTGACGTGGCCTCAAAGGGAGCGAACGACTTTGGCTCGCCGATCTCGCTCATCGATATTGTCAAGGTAATCAAAGTCGTGCTCGAAGGCAAGTCCAAGAGCAACGTCTTGTCGCTGCCACGTAACTTGCAAATGATTCTGTTTGCCACGACCCGGCTCGTGGCTCAGGCCAACTACGTTGTCTCGACCCCGACGTCGTCATCCTCGATGGACGACTCCACCTCGACCCATAAGCTCTACCGCGTGGACGACCTGTACGACTGCTACTGCGATGTCAGCCACGACGCCGGTGTCTTCAGACCGCTCACACGCGGAGAGTTTAAGCTGGGCCTCGAGACACTGAGTTCAGAAGGCATGATCGGCGCGAGCGAGCTCAAGAAACAGCTCCTCAAACTGCTCTGCACACCCAGCGAGCTGCTCCAGACCTTCAAGAACGACGCCTACTTTGCGCGGCTTCTGTAATGGCAACGTGCTTCATTTCACGAATGTACATAATAGAATAAGGGGAATTTGGCATGATCGTACTAGACCAGCTCGATGCTCTCAGTCAAAACGACTTTCCTGTTGGCATCCCACACACGTGTCCAAGCAAGTCACAAAGGTAGGGAATGTAGACGCGAAATGAATGTGGATGTGGGGTATGGTGCCGGCATCCGCTATCGATCGCGGACGCACTCGCGCACCTATATGATTGTTCTTTATCAGTGTCTCTCTCCTCCCCACTCTCTACTTCCCCCTCCTCCTCTCCTCCATAGATAAACAAATACTAATGTCTCACTTGTGCTTGACGACCGACTTGAGCCAGCCGCGAAACGACTTGTGCGAGTTCGACTTGGCCATAAAGATCTGATCGTTGCGACCGCTCACGCTGCTGCTGGTAATAGTGCTGCTGGAAATGCTACTCGTACTGGCCTCCAAGGCGGCATCGGCCGCGGCTTCTTCGGCGCGACGCGGCATTTGATGGGCCGCGACGCGTTCGAGAAGTGCCTGTGAATACGGCGGACGCCGGCGACTCGAGGCCGAGCCCGCACTGGTGGTCGAGCGCGAGTGGGTGATCGAAGCCGTACAGTCGGTCTCGCCGTCCAGATCGAGCGACCGCACAGTGCTGCCGGTCGAGAACACGGACGACGCCGTCGACGCCGTGTGCGTATAGTCACCGCCGGCCGTCGAGATCGACGACGTAGAGCTGGTTGCGAGCTCGGCATTGCGCGAGAGCAGCAGTTTCACGGTCTCCATGTTGCTCATGCGGCTGGCCTTGAGCAGCGGCGTCTCATCGTCCACTGTCCGCGCGTTCACGTCAGCGCCGTGGTCCAGCAAGCACTTGGCGACCGTTGTGTTTCCGCGCTGGCACGCCAAGTGGAGCGCCGTGCACTTGTCGCGAGTCGTGCCGTCGACCGGCGCATTGCCCTCGGTCAGCAAGAGCGTCACGCAGCTCCCGTGATTTTCCTGGGCCGCAATGTGGAGGGGCGATTCGTCGTTTGGGCCCATCGGTGCACATGCTGCCCCAGCACGGAGCAGCAGCTTGACGATCGAGCTCTGGCCGCGGGCACACGCCATGTACAGCGGTGTGATGCCCAGTGCGTCCCGCGCATTCACGTCAATGCCCAAGCGGATCAGCAGCGTCACGCACCGCGAGCTGGCCTGCTTGACCGCCAAGTGCAGCAGCGTGTTGTGGTGGGCGTCGGTGGCATCAATCAGCAGCGCGTGGGCAAAGATCTTGGTGAGACACCGCAGCAGCTTGTAGTCGGCGAGCATCGTGGCTTCGATCGCACAGTGCACAATGCGGGCTTTGGAGATGGCCGAATGACCGTCACCCAGCAGCACCGGGAGCAAGCCAGGATGTTCGTTCGTGACTGCGACAACCGCAGCGTTCGAGATCCACGCCGGATCAATCTCACCGGCAGCATGTCCGGATCCCGTAGAAGCCGACGAGCTCACGCTCGCGCCGCTCCAGAGCTTTTCCAGCCCGCTCGCAACGCCGCTCTTCTTTTGGGTCTGCAGCAGCACACGCACGATCGCTGCGTCGCCCAGCGAGCTCGCTGTGATCAGTGCATCCTCGTCAACGGAAGCACCATGGTCCAGCAGCAGCTCGATGGTCTCAGTGTGACGGCGCGCGGTTGCAAGGGCGATGCAGCTACGGTGCCGTCTCTTGGCAACACCCAACAGCGCAGCGGACGTGGAAGTATGGGAGGCATTGGATACGGCGTGGTGGCTGCGCTTGTGGACAAGCGGGGAGGCATGCCGCCGCAGCAACAGCTTGGCTACTTTGGCGTGACCATGGTCACACGCGACCTGGAGCGGCGTCATGCCGCACGAGCAGACCGAGTTGACCAATTGCGCGGCGTCGTGGTTGTGGTAAAAACTGAGCAAGTGGGTGACGACCACGTGGTCGCCTTTGCAGCACGCTGCATGGATCGGCGACGACGTGTGACCGTTGCCAGGGCCGTTCTCGTCGTCGTTGCAGCGCGCCTGGTCCATGAGGTGGCGGCGGCTGCTGGACGACATGGTGGCAACTGCGGCACTGACACTGGCTCCGAGTCCAGCGCCGATGCCGACAGATTCGTCCTGGAACGATACGGTTTTTTTCTTCTTCTTGGTGGTGCTGTTGCCCGAGTCGTCGTCGCGGCTGCTTGAGCTGTTTTCGTTCTCCGAGGACGACGCTGGCACGGGTGACTCGCTGTGACGCATGTACGCCTCGCTCGCAGCGCGCAGCGAGCGACGCACAATCGCGTCTGGCGATTCAGTGTCTTCGTCCAGTACGACCCGCGCGCGGCCGCCCGGCGCGGTCCGGAACGTCGTCTCCATACTGATACGCTGCTGATCAAACGAAATATGGGGCTTGCGGCGCGCGCAGTCGCCGCGATTTCGCGACCGGAGAATGCTCGCGGCCATTTCGTAGTCGCGCAAGAGCTGGAGGCGCTTAGCATTGGCGTCTCCGGGAGACTGCCGTATTCTGGATCCAGAGGCTTCGTCTGGCGTCTGGTTTGGCGCGCTCGTGCCCGTCGCAATGAGCTCTTCGATGGTCTTCATGGTCTTGTATTTCCGCAGCTCGGGCCGCCGCTCGTCATCCATCGTCGAACTGTCCATGAGATCGTTGGGATGCACCGAGCGCATGACGCGACGCTTTTGTGTGTGTGTGTGGAATGGCTGTGGGTTAATCAATCGTCGTGTGGGCGATTCTCCCGGACGCGTGCGGAGTGGGCAGTCCGGAACAAGGGAGCTTTGTTCTGTCCGGACTCGTCCAGTCCAGAGATGAATCCAAGGCGAGCGAGACCTGTCAGCCGCACGGAAACGATAGCTGTTTCAGTGGCAGTGGTGTCCAGATGCGCGATCGGGTCAGTCGAGTTTGGATTACTACGGCAAGCGTTTGTTTCTCTCTTTCTCTTGGCGGCGGCTGTCACACGCCCCAATCGAACAATGGAGCGATGCCAAAGTTCGTGAGTCAAGCAGTTTGCCCTCTTTGTCCCAATCCACGGTCCAGAGTCCAGTGTCCAGCGTCCCACGTCCAGAGCAGACCAGTCGACTGCGTGCGTACTGTATGGGAGACTCGTGATGTGCCCACGCGTTCTCTCGGCTGCTTCTGGTGCTGGCGCTGGCGGCATGCCAGTCGATGCTGGCGCTCTTCGGACTGACGATAAACTCAGCTTCGTTTATCAGTCCAGCGCCGTGGGTTGGGTGATCCAAAGCACACAAAAAACAGCCAGCTGCTGGACTGAATCGCTGGTTTGGCTGGACAGATTGCGAGAAATTTGGGCGAGACGAGGGACCGTGTCCCTGATTGGAGATGGGCACCCCTACACCTTTCTATGTCAAGTCCGGAAAGTGGATCTTTCTGGCCATATTGGGAATGCGTGCGGCCGCAAGCAAGTTTCAATTTGAGACCCGCCAGAAAGCAGTCAAAAGAGGTGCACGCGATAATGACGCATAATGTGGCGTTGTAGAGTAGAGTCCATTACAATTAACTACCAACAAAGGCACTTGCGCCACCACCAACAAACACGACATTCATGCTCATGTTCGCACTACAATCGTCCTGTTGGTGATGGTTGGTGTTTGCCACTGGATTTTTTGGATTTGCTGGACTGTGGCAGCCGATCACCGGATGTGAGGAGCCTGGAGGGTCATACCGTAAGGTCCTACGTCTGTGGATTTCTATGGATAAGTCCACAAAATTTAGGAACAGAACGTCTGTGGAAATAGTGGTCGTGGCCACAGAAGAACATGGCTCCGGATTCTGGATTCCGGATTCCGCTGGACACAAAATCCACTCATCCTATTGCTGTCAGGTGCCAGTGGTTGAAACCGTCATTTTGTATCCGTGCTGGAATCTGAAAATTTTAAGTAGTGCAGGTTCACATGCGTCAAGCACATGACGGTTTCATGCATCTGTCACAGCATCTGCGGTACGCGACAGGCGCAAAACACTCGGCACCAGAAATACTGGCAGAAGTTGACTAATGTTACAGAGCCACAGTAATGTTGGCACATATTCTGCCAGAACAGCCACTGGAAAGGACGCTGGAACCTTGAGGCTCTCTTCGAATTGATTGATGACTCTAAACGTGGCCGTGGCCGCAGAACCACTCTTCGTTGGGTTCATCAGCAATAGTGACATAACATTCGTCCTATGGCACCTACCCCACCTTCAAGTCTGAACAACGTTGGGAAGAAAACAAGAAGCTGTTTGTATGGCCATCAGTTGTGAAAGTATTTCGAAGCGCCGCCCTCTCACGACGAGAGGCACCAACAAATTGGTAGTGTTGGTGTTGGAGTCCAGATCGTTTGGCCACTACGAAAGTAGACTGCGTGGATTGTGGATTTGGCATACTAGTGCGCCTGAATGCCAAGATCCAACCGTGCCATTTGACTGGACAACTTACTGTGTTTGGATTTTAGTCCGTGTAGAGTCTGGACTCCAATCCAGTCGGACACAGCGGCTGACGACCCATTGTTGGCTGTGTGTGCACTATACAGATACGGGACACATCCAGTCTCGCTGCCATGGTCGGGATCGCTGTGTTCTCGCTTAGTGCTTGTGGCAAGCCACACACCAGACCAGACCACACAGACATGCGGAACTTGACAGAGCAATGCTGAAGGACACAGTACAGAATTTGTACTGTACTTGTACTGTAAGAACACTGTTCGAGGAGAGGTTGGATTTTGATGATGCTGGTTGCGACGACTCCAACCCGTTCGGCAAAGTTCGTTGTGGACTGGACTGTCCACAACTGGACAGGTGGGTGTCGATCGATACTGGTCATAACTATCGCCCATGGCACCTTGCGAATGATTGATAACAAGGGATCCAAGCGACTGGGGCTGCGCTTCGTCCCTCGTGATCTGACCAGACCAGAGGGAGGCAACCTCACACTGTTTTCTTTTCCGAAGCTCGCCGATCTTTTCTCGGACCAGCCAGAGCACCTGTCCGCTTTTCCGGACGATCCAGTGGAATTCATTGGATCGTCCAAAGAAGGTTCCACCTTGGATCTTCCTCACACAGTGGACAGGAGCTGTGTCAACGGGAATCCACAGCCCGACTCGATCTTTACGAACAAAATTCATGAATTTCATCAGTCTTGAATCGAACCGCGACGATGCGTTTCAGCAGCACACTCGTTCTCTTCTGGATTTGGGATCTTTGTCAGATTTTCATTGCTCGTCCTTTCAGCTTCATGTCACATTCGCGATCGTGGTGCCAGAGGACACTTTGTTCTTTGCCAACGTAGTGCTTGTGCAATCCAGAGACGCGTGGACGTGGACGGCGTCCAGTTTACGAGTGTACTGACTGCATCCGCTGCACTTCGAAGTTTTTTTGTCGCGATTTTCACGAATTTTCACAAGAAAACTTCGAAGTGCGGCGTCCAGAATCCCAGAATTTAGTGTCCGGAATGTCCAGACGATGCATCCAGGGTTACTTCACAAGTTGAAGTGAGCTCTTCACAGCTCACGTCGCAGATTTCCGGCAGGTCAACGCAAACCCAGTCCATTCCAAACGTTAATGCGAACATGGTTCGCCCCACCTTGACATACTTTAGGAAGCGACGTACTTACTCGTCTCCAATCGAGTCTCGTCGGCGGCGGCTGCAAAATATGACCCAAGACAACCACGCGTCAACATTACGCATTGCGACCAACAATTAGTGGGGAGCGTACCTCGCTGTGGGCGGTCGCTTACTGGAGCTCTTGGGTTTGTCACGCACGGTTCTATCGCTAGAAGACACACCGGCGTCTTGCCGTGGACTCGCATCGAGTGTCGGCCCCTCGGTCGCTTTCTTCTTGGACGACGACTCTCTGGATTCACCTCGCGATGTACTTCCGGAAGTCGCGCTGCTACCCGACCTCGAAGCGGACGATACTGACGTGCCATTGCCATTGACGTCTTTACTGGACGAATCTTTCTCTTTTTCTCGGTCACGCGCTTTGCTGGTGTCGACTTCGTTCTCAAACGCAATCTCCACATTGTCATCGCTGCAGCCGACGCGGTCCATCCAGAAATTCATACTGGGGCTATTCCCACCGCCATAATCAAAGTCCTTGGTGCGTCGCTCGGGCATTTCCATATCGAGCATCACGACATTGTCGGCGCGCCACCGCACGTTCATAGGATCGATTAACCGATTGCGCCGCGCGTACTCGCTCTCAATGCGACGCGCCCCGCGGCGCGAGACCGGTCGCTTCGGTCGCAGTGCAGTGGGCTTGAGCTCCAGGCGATCGACTTGCCACTCGTCGACGTCCGGATTAAACGTCGCCCGCGTTTCTAGTGCCCCGGCATCGTCCAGCGGCACAAAATGCGTGAGGAGTACATGCTTGAGTTTGAGCTGCCGCGTGAGTTCCCGGATCGTATCCAGCATATCTTCTTTCTCGGTCTGGAACTCGGTCTTGAGGTCCTCGATTTCCGTGGTTGCGGCCTTGTGCTTGGCCCACAATTTCTTGAGCTTGCGGGTCTTGTCATCGACCTCGTCTTGGAGCGACGAGAACTGTTCTTCTAGGAGGACGTTCGAGTCTTCTTTCTCGGCGAGCTCCCGTGCCAGCAGCATTTCTTGGCGTTTCTGTTCTTCGATCTTGAGCTGGGCGTCGCGCAATTCCCGCTCTTGCTTGGCAGCCTTATCCATGACTTTGCCACCAGAGATCACTTTCTTTTCGAGCTTTTGGAGCTGGTCCATCATGTCTTTCTTTTCTTTTTCCATACGCACTTTCTCTTCGGCTTTGGAATGCAGTTCTTTCTCAAGCTGCTGCCGCTCGCCTTCGGTCCGCGACTGGTCGGCCAAGATCGCTTTCATTTCGGCTTGGGCACGCTGTTTCAGTTCGAGCTTTTCGCGCTTGGCGTCTTCTTCAAGTTTTTTCAACACGTCTTCGCTCACGCCTTCGCGCTTGACGACGGTCTTTTCAACGATCCGCTCGATGATCTGTGGGGCCAGCGGTGCGGCCGCTGCTGGCCCCGCCTTGCCTTCCTTCCTTTCCGAGGGTATCGAACTCGCGCCGTTTTTCTCTTGGGCCGCCAAGGCTTCGCGGAGCTCTTTGATTTTCTCTTGATACTCGCGGATCTTGGCGTCTTTCGGGTCTTCATTGATCTTGGGTTTGTTTTTAATGTTCTTGGCACGGTTGGCATACCGCAGGGTCGACAAGGTCTCATTGTAATTGTAGTCGGCCGGCCCACAGTTTGCAATCATCACGGTCTTAGCGTTCCCACCTAGTGAATCTTGAAGTAGACGCGTGAGCTTGGAATCGCGGTACGGAATGTGCTGCGACTTGCCATCCACTAGCGCCGAAATTACGTTGCCCAACGCCGAGAGTGACAGATTGATTTTCGTGGCTTCTTTCATGCGGTCGCCAGTAGCCCCCGTCTTGGCCTGCCGCTCGCTACCGGCGAGATCAACCAAGTTGAGTTTGCCGACGCAAATGTGTTGCTTGCCGTCGACGCCAACAGCATTGGCACAGGCCTCGACCGTGATCGTAAACATAGAGTGCGACCGCGACGACGTCTGGTTCATGAGTGTCGCCCCGACGCTGCGGTTCTTTTTGCCCTGTTGCATGACAGCATCGATCTCGGCGGCGCCTGTGACTTGACGGGAGATTAAGTCCTTAACGTAGACACCGGTCTCGAGGTTCTCTTTGAGTTCGAGGTGGTTCTTGGGGTCTTGGGCTAGCAAATCGCGGATCTCTTCGTTGTAAATTTCAAGGTACGACGCGTAGACCATAAACTGCTTGGTGCTCGCCTCTTCGGCAATGCGATCGAAGATGTGTTTGAACGAATTCGGGATGATGCCTTTTTCTTCGGGCGGTTCCGAGTAGCCTTCCATGGTGTGGGACTTGCCTGCACCAGTCTGGCCATAGGCAAAGATCGTGCCGTTGAACCCGTTCACGACGGACTCGACAATGTCGGTCGCGGCTTTGTTGTACACGTCCATTTGCGACGCCTCGGCCGAGATCGCAGCGTCAAAGGTAAATTTCTTGGGCGGCTCGGCGCCGTCGGCTTCGGGATTCACAAGCTCAATCTCGGCTGTGCCTTTGTGGGCAAACACAATCTGCTTGCGGCCGTCTTGCTTTTCTTTGGTGCTCATGGGACGGATGCGGACACACACGCGGACGCTCTCGCCGCGGCCCGCCATAGCGGAGAGGTGAGACTTGGAGTTGCTGGATCGGGGAGGTGGACGGAAACAGGAGCTGGGGGGCTCTTTGCTGAGAACGGATCGTGGGCTAAGGCAAGTGTCTCGAAGCGACGCTGGCCAAGGCGACCACGAGGATCCATGAAACGACGCGTGGATTAAGTGCGGAATCTGTGACATGTGCGAGGAGGAGCTCATTTTCGACTAAGTACGAGCCACATGGCTACACTTTCGGAAAAAGGCAAAAACAGTCGGTATTCATTAACCAGTCTAAGACAATACATCAGTGACAGGGGTTTTCCTGCCGTGCAAGCGTTCCATTGCGCTTGTAGACTCGTGGAAAGAATGCCGTCGCCTTGTGCGTTCATACCAGTACTCATACAACAGGACAGCAACGGCCTAGGCACCGAGCGGCTTGCTCAGTGCTTGCGCCAATTCACGACCAGCGTACTTGACCATGGCAGTCGTGCTCTTGACAATGTGCGGGCAGTTGCCCAGCGCTTTGGCATTTGCGGTCGTGACCATAAGCGCCTTGGGAATCTCAGTGAATCCAAGACCCGCCGATGACGCGGCCTCGGGCACTTTGGCGGGGAACTCTTGGGCCTCGGCGACAAACGCGTTCGACTGCTCGACGAGCTCGGGCAACGACGTCGCCGCGGTCTCGACGTTCTCGAGCAGGTCGACAAGAGCATCGCGGAATTGGACGGCAGGTCGCGAGAGCTTGTCGAGCTTTTTCAGGTTGAGTTCGCGGTCTCCAGCCATGAGCTTGATGGCGCCGTTCTCGTCGGTCTCAACGTGAAGCGAACTGACGTCATCAGTCTTCGAGACCTCCTTGAGGAAAATCCGCATGGCCTCCGAGAGGCTGGCAATGTGGGCTTGCAGCGCGAGCTGCTTGCGCAGGGAGAACAGCGTGATATTGACGCTGCGTACCATGGCGTCCTGCCCGCCTTTCTTCGTGACCAGTAACCGGCCGCGCTTGGCAATGTACTGCGACGGCGCGTCATTCGCGGGCTGCTCGACCGCGTCGTTGAGCTGCTCCACCATTTGCTGCGTACGGTCGAAGGCATCGCGCAGTGCCGACGACGCGGCGAGGAGCTGGTCAGTCTGGGTTGCGTCCAATACCTCTTCGCGCTCCTTGACGTCAAAACGCCAGAACTCGAGCGTGACACGGCCCGAGCCGGCGACAAGGAGACGGAGTTGGGTCTCGCCTTGCATTGCGGCGGCTGCTTGCTTGAGGTTTTCGTCACTGAGGTAAATACCGTTGTGGATCTCGACCATTTCGTTGGGGGGGGCCGCGGCACGTTCAAAGAACCCGTCAAAGTCCGGGATCTTGGTCTCTTGCATCTCAATGGCCTCGAGCTCTTGGTCTTCTGGATCGCGCGTGACCGTTACCTGCTTGCTGACTGCTTCGCCGCTGCACACTTGACCCATGATGAATGGAGGAGGGAGGAGGGAAAGGAAAGGAAAGGAGGAGGCGGGGCTTGCTCGAGACGAGGAAGATTGTGGAATGAGCGACTCTAGAGATGAGGGTCCCGGACTATGGACGTCGGACTCTGGTCAGGAGATGTTGAGGGAACTTCCCGATCAGCTGGACCAGCATTCGCTACCGTAATGACCTCATACCGTAAAAGTGAACCCAGTGTATGGAACTGAGGATCATCGCATGGTCTCTGATAGAGGGTTCACCACATGGTAGCGTTCAGCAAGGGGTCGACTCTGGTCGCTACAGAATCTTTCGGATTTCCAAGCGCGTTCCGGACACGACCGTCCAGCGCCATCCAACTCCGGATTGGGTACACGAACGGATTGGTTGTCGTCGCTCGAGCCCAGCAACTGAACAGATCAGTTCAGGAGCGTCCAGCTGGGTAGATTGACAAACACGGTTTCCCAAAACAAGGTGAGACGCAGCTGTCCTGGCACATGCGGGTCATGTGAAACCTACGTGCTTTGTAACATGTCGTGTTGAAACGAACAGATGAGTGATGGTCTGTGCCTGGTCTCATGGAGTTCCTGGGAGTTTCAGGATGATCGAGTGAAGGTCACCTTCCACAGACAGATACACACTCTCTCTGCCTGTTGCACACAGCCGCCACCTCACGCTGACGCGTCGACGCGAGGACGATCAGAGTCAACTGACTTCTTCTATCTCCCGCACGGCTTTAGCGGCTGCGGCCAATTCAGCGACGACGCGGAAAATCGTTTTCAGCTTCCACATTCCGGCGCGTTTTTCCACGACCGTTCATTCGAATGTGCTGACTCGAATCTCTTTCAAGAAAGTTCTCCGATCCAATTAATGCAACGTACGTTTGTACAAATCCATATTGTTATCCGACTTGCATCACTGTGTTAATTGGACTCGCTGGCCGGGAGTTGGGAGACGACGGCGGTCGGCGTCCATTCGTTGCACTCGCAAGCACCAACGCGCTGCTCGTTGGTGGCACGGAATTGTTGGTGACGCTTAAACGAGACGTCAAGCGACTCGACTGTCGGCCCATAGCTGCTGAAACACCGCGTTTCTTGCGTCTTGTAGTTGTTGGCGTCACGACTGTCAGACGCAGCAGCCACTGCCGCTGCACGTGCAACTTGGTCGCGACTTTCTACATTGCCCCAAGGCCACCACAGCATGAAATCCAAGGCTGCACGATGGAGACAGAGACACTTACGTAGATGTGTAAGAGCTGGCGGTCTTCGTGCCACGCTGGACTCCTGAAAGCGAGCTGCTGCGGAGTCTTGCGGTGGGCAAACAGAACCCGCAAACAGCTCACACGGAGAATCGCGGGGGTGCGTTGGGGTAGTGTAAACTGCAATGGCTGGCCAGCACGCCGTCGCTGGTCGCATTTGTGCTCGAACGTGAGGGTTAGCACACGTTCGCGCGCCAGGATCCCGCTGTCGTGGTAAGAAACGTTAGGTATAGTGGTGTCATAAAAGGAGTTGACAAAACCGCACCGAATCAACCGCTGGATTTGCAGTGCTGCCGCTTGCTGGAGTTTCGCCACGACCGATGCGATCCGAGCACGTAGGCGAAAGGCTCGAAACATACACTGGATCCAGCCACGAGCGTCAGCTTGTGCATAAACGAGACATATTCCTTAACCGAAAACCACCCACCTGGATACGGACGATCGCCGTGTACAAGACCTCGTCCATGTGCCTCGCGTATCGCCGCGCGTACGCACACCGTGCGACAAACCCTCGTACGGTCGCTTGGATCATGGTCGAAGCATACTGTTTGCGTTCTTTCGTCGCCCGGAATTCACGTTTCTGACCAGCGCGCGACTGGATGTCTTTCCGCCACGGCGACGCCACTGCAACTGCATCATCCACTGTTGCTGGTGACTGCTTTAGGGTGTATTCCATGTCGGAGAGCTGATAGACACAAATCAGTTAGTTAGTGGAGGACAGGCATCAGCCCATCCACAGTCATCCAGCACGTACATCTCCTCGAAGTGAGGATACTGTGTTGAGACGCTGTCTCATCTCGTACGAGAGCACGCGTGGACGCGCTCGGAACCCACGGTAGCACGCCTGAATCTTGGTCGCCGCCCAGGTATCGAGTCGCTTCTTGTCGTCGCGCTCGCGGTGGAGCTGCTGCATAAAGGTATCGCGTTCTAGGATCAATTCGCGGTTCAACCGGTTGATGGGAATCGGCAGCGCGGGTAAACTGCGGTGGAACGAGGGTAATTGGGCCTGGTACTTGCCATTTTTCTTCTTGACCTTTTTGCGGTTGCTGGGCTGGGCATACACGTGCATGGTGGCGGTGGTGGCGGTGGTAGTGGTAGTAGAGGTAGACGACTCGTGTTGATTACTGACGCCGATACCGTTGTGCTTATTGAGTTTTCGTTTCGCGGACGTATCAAGAGGCCGCGCCGTGACCACAGTCGACATGACGTTGGAACACGTGAGCTGCGTCGTATAGAGAAACGTCATGCGCTTGCCTTCAAAGCCTTCAAAGCAGCACGTCCTAAGTGCGAACTCCAGGGAGAGCATCTCCGGACTCAGCTTTTCATCCGCCGTTGTAACATCCTCTTCTGTCGCATCGTTGCCTTGTGGTACACCTGTCTCACTGTGGATTTCACCGACGGGGTGGTTCCCTGAGTCCTTTTCGTCCCATGCAGCTGCGCTACGTGTGACTGGTCCTCCGTCCACGATCTCATCGACTAGTGTAGCCATCTCTCAACTCTGCAGAAGTTTCACGTAACCTCAACACCGCCTCCCTCCACGTTGCGGTGGTCGCCCGCTTTCTCAATCTCTCCACGTCCAGCTCAAATTGCTCTCTTTAAAAGCTAGCTTAGACCGTTTTGGTGACTCTGGCCCGACAGCCTCTCGATCATTTAATTGGTCGAAATCACATATCGCGCCTCTTCAAGATCACCTTAATGAGAAGTGGATTTGCGACCTGAGACCGCCGTCTCCGCTGACGGAGCGCGGATCCACCGGGGATACCATGGCGTACCACGCCACGACCCAAGACGAGTGGCTGCGCGTCCAGCAAGAGACCCACCACCGCCACATCGTGGCTGTAAAACAGACCCTCACGCTCACGCCGAGTCTCTACTTTGGCACGCGGCGATGCACCTACAGCAACGTCATGAGCGTCGTCACGACCGTCAAACCCTTGCCACGCTGTGCTCACGACGCCACACAATCATCAAAGCCAACAGCTAGAAAGTCCACCTCTACGAGGCTGGCATGGGAGGCGTCGAGTCCCAAGCGATCCGGCAATGGCACCGTGCAATACATGGAGGCCCCGCTCGAAGGCGACCGCGACCGCGACCAGCGGTTCCTCGCAAGTCAGGCCTACGCACTCGCCCAAGAACGCGCCATGTTTCTCGCAGCGGTCCACACCAAGCGCAAGCAGCGATATCTTCTTGAACAATCGGCCGTGGTCGTGATCCAACGCGTCTACCGCGGCTTTCTCTTGCGTCGTCGATTCCGGAGCATCAAAGAAAAGCTCCGCGTGCGTAAGCGTATCCGCGTCAACCTCATCAAAGTCACCAAGGGCACTGCAATTATCACAGGCGAGAAAGACCGCAAAGCACGCATCCTCGCAGACCACCATGTCGCCGCCCAGCGGATCCAGTGCGTGTTCCGGCGGTGGCGATGCCGCGGCATCCTGACGCGGGAACGTATTATTCAAATCCAGGAACTTCACCACAACAAGGCGATTGCAATCCAACGTACGTGGCGCAAAGCCATCACCCAGGCTGTGGCGTGGAAACTGCGTGCGCGCCGCAGCGACGAGCAGCGTCATCGACTCGCACGGTTTGTCAGTCGCGTCTATCGAGGATACGTCGCTCGTCAACACGTGCGGCGGATACGACTGCATCACCAGTTACTCGCCAGCCATCGGATCCAGGACGCAGTCCGGCGCTTTCACGCACGCAAAGCGTTGGGAATCCAGAAGCAGCGTCGCCAACAAGAGCATGCACATCGTGCGGCGAGAACAATCCAGCAACTCGTACGTGGCGTACTCACAAGAGCACGCATGCTTCAACTGCGGCTCGACGAAGACAAATCCATTCGCGTGGCGTGTGCCCTCACGATCCAGCGCGTGGTCCGTGGCTTTCGCGGTCGCCAGCGCATGCGGTTCGTACGGTTGTTTGCTGCGCACTCGCGTGCGTGGCACTGCGGTCTCCACGTCACGCGGATCGTCCGGGGGTATCTCGGGCGGCAGCGCGCGAAGTACGCACGTCTCGACGAAGAGACAGATCTGCTGGTTCAGATTGTCAAAGGCAATACCTCAGCCGTCACAGATTTACTGGACGGCTATGGCCTCGTCGACGAGCCGGTCGACCTCACGACGACAAATCTTACGACCAAAAACCACGCGCTCCACCTTGCCTGCCGCCACGGGCACATGGCGATCCTCACATTCATACTACCCAAGTTCTTAGAAACCGCACCGTCTCTAATCTATGCCGTCAACGCCAACAGCGAGACCCCGCTCGATCTGGCAGTCTGCCACGGCCACGAAAAGCTCGCGTCGTTTCTATTGACCAAGACGTCAGAGCTCTTTCGTGACGCCGCAACGCTGCATCCCCGTGCTGTTTTCCGTGGGCGACGCGAACGCAGTCTGCTGCTGGACGCAGCTCGCAACGGACTCGGAACAATTGTCGCCAAGTTGATGGTGTTGTTTCCGAGCGTCTGTACTGGGAAAGAACGCGACGCGTGGTCTCACCGCACGCTTCTCCACGAAGCGCTACTGAATGCAAGCGATTCCGATAAATACACTTCGGCAATGACTCCCCACATAGAGACTATCAGTGGAACCCTGGAAGGGATGCTGGCCAAGCTCTCGGTGGATTTACTAAATGCCCAAGACAGAGTGGGCTTCACGCCGCTCCACCTTGCCGCGATGCACGGCAATACCCAGGCCGTGCAGTCGCTACTGGAGAAAGGTGCCGACGTGACGATCCGCGACCGCGAAGACCGCACAGCGTGGCGACTCGCGTTGCTCCACGGTCACGACGCGTGCTTCCTCGCGATCCGCCACAAATGGCTCAGCGACATTGCGGTCAGCAATGGCGACACCCCCCCACCGCAACTACAGCGGGAGACCAACGGTGCGAGTGAGCTCAACTTGGCCAAGGCACTGACGCAGGCCGCGACGCGCGGCCGCAATGGCTTGGTCGCTGACCGCCGTCGTGTCGCCGCCAATCTGCAGCCGCATCTGAATGGTGATGTGCTGGAGGCAGCGCGCGCTAACGATCTCGAGCGCGTCCGGTTTCTATTAGAGGAGTGTTTTGCCAGCCCCAACGCATGTGATCCGAATGGCGAAGAAGGCGATTCGCTTTTAATGGTGGTGCTTTACAACCAGAACCTTGTACTACTGCGGTATCTGCTGGATGCGTTTCCGGACGAACTGGGTTTCACGTACGTCAACAAGACCGGACGATCTGTCCTGGACGTTGCGTTGAAGAGTCCACGGCTAATGCAGATTCTGGTCCACGAAGGGTGCGTCAACCCGTGCCTCCCACTCTTGCAGCATCGCACAGTGAGTCATGAGGCCGTGCGGAGGGGGTACGATCTCCGTGCGTGGCTGAGAGGGTACGCTTTTACACCGAGTATGCTTGTACCCCTGGTGGACGACGCGGGACGATCGCTGCTCCACGAGGCTGCGGCCGTCGGCAACGTCGCGGCCTGTAGGCTCCTCTTAAACGCTGGCGGACGCGCTGACGTGCCGGACACCCGAGACCAGCGCACACCCCTCCACGACGCCTGTCGCAGCGGCGCCGTCACCCTAGTCCGGGAAATGCTCCGGAAAACTCCGGAAGCACTGTGGCTCCGGGACGCGGCCGGGCAACTGCCCATTGAAGCCGCCGCCGCACTCGCCAACCGCGAGCTCTTGATGCTGCTCGTACACTACATGCGACCCGGACTAGCGGACCAACCACCCGAAGCTTTCCTCGCATTGGAGAAGTTACTGGATGTGACACCAGGTGAGACGTGGCGCAACGGGCAGCTCGAGACCGAGAGCGAGCACGAGAAAGGTGCGTGGGAACAGGAGCCGAAAGACTCTGGCCGTTGACTAAGCCTAGTGGTGATGATTACATATTCTACAGAGGGAACGCCCATGGACCTCGGCACGATCATCCAACGGGCGTTCGCGTTGGGATGATGACCCCTGTGGCTCTGTCAGTCATTCGGCGATTTCGCTTCAAGTCAAGAAGAACTCCCTCCAAGCTCCTCGCTCCTCTCACGCTCTCCCAAGTCCAAGAAGAATGAAGGCATCGTATGTGATTGTTGCGGCACTTGTGGTCGTCGGGTTGGTCGAGACCCTGCCCGTGGCGGCGCAAGACGATGGTCTCCACTTGCGTCGCCAGTTGGAGGAGCAGCCCGAGGCGGCCGCGACGGGCGGGGACGATGCAGGTGCGCAAGAGTACTACCGTGGTGGGTATGGTGGCTACCGTGGTGGGTACGGTGGCTACCGTGGTAAGTACGGTGGCTACCGTGGTGGGTACGGTGGGTATCGTGGAGGGTACGGTGGCTACCGCCGCTACGGTGGGTGGTAGACGATTGGTCCTGCCGTCACGGGACAGACAGCAACCGCAGTCCCAGTTGCGCGTGTCGCCAATTTATGTTTTCTCTTCCAGCAAGTCTCGAAGTGTGGAGAGAGGTAGTCGGCGCTTGCGTTCGGGCGGAGTGGGATCCAGTGTACTGGAGCTCCTCATGGTCAAGGCGTGAATGAAGATTACGATTATCAAAAATCATAATACAAACAGGTTTTGAATTCGACTAAATAGCTACGACGATATTCTGAAGTGCAGATCGGACATGGATCAGGCTCGCTTTCGTAATCTGCCGCACGACTACCACAGAGTCGTGCGACCGACATGAGAAGCGACATAGCAGTAGATCCATCCAGACCGCGACGAGCCAGGACGTGATCGGGCGCAGCCGCATCGCAGTCCCTCGTCGCGGCTACCCGCAAAATACTGTCCGCCCTGATTAGAACCAACGACTCGGTATGGCATGGTTGTAACGGACGTTGTTTGCGGTAGTTGTGAGGATCGTGCCTAAGCCGGTTGTCGCCCATGATGAGGGTAATGGAGGAGCAGGCTGAGGTGGAGGCGGAGCTGGCTCAGATGCATACGGCTGACTCAACCGGGTGGTGTTCCATTAGGAGATTGGGACGCGACGAGCGACGTCAATTCAAGTGCGTACCAAGTAGAGCGACACGACAAAAGCACGAGCGGCTTGTCTCTTCTTGTCTGAATCTTGATGTGTAATCAGGATTAAAGAAAAATCACACAGCCTCTAAAATGATTTTGCATTTGGCGCTGACCAATCACTTCGTTCCACAAGAATTATTCACCAATCATGTATGCCCAAAATATAGAGTCCTAACCCTACTCAAAATATCTGATTTCCCCGCGTTTGCACCAATTTCCAGGAAATGTGGTTCTGCGCCAGGGCTCGCAAGCCTGTGTACATCGATCGCCTAGAAACCTCCGCTGCGCCAGGTCTTGTGACCGTTCGTGTTTCCCGTCTTTTTTTGCCGTTAGCAGCCTCCCCAGAGATCCGCCTTCTCTCTCTCTCTCTCACGTTCTCTCATTCGGCAAGTTCCAGTCTCCACGACAAGCACTCAATCAGAAGCCCCCTCCCTGCCAAAATGAAGACCAGTTTCTCTGCGACCCTCGCTCTCCTCACCGTGGCGGCTGTGTGTGCACAGGCGGATCTCGCTCAAGGCGATGGTGAGCGATTTGGCTTGCGTCGCCTCGCCGACGCACCAGCGCCTGAAGCAGCACCAGAGGCAGTGGCAGCGGCGCCGTGGACCAAGGCCGACGAGGCAGCGTCTGTCGCACAAGGTGCAGAAGAGTACTACCGTCGCGGCGACCGTCGCGACGACCGTCGCGGCGACCGTCGTAACTATCGCCGTAACGACCGCCGTGGCGACCGCCGCGACTATCGCCGTGGATGGGAAGAGAGTGAAGGCGAGGGTACGGCGCTGGAGTCCGATGCGTTGGAAATGGACGAAGCGGAACGTGGCGTTCGTGACTGGCGTCGTGATGATCGTGATTGGCGCCGTGGTGGCCGTGACTGGCGCCGCAACGATCGTGATTGGCGCCGCAACGATCGTGATTGGCGCCGTGGCGGCCGCTGGAACTAGGGGCCAGTGGCCAGCTGCCAATTGCCAGTGGACCAACGAAACGTGCCGGCTCAAGACCGGCACAAGTGTGCGTGAACAGTTTGCAAGAGACGATGAGAGCGAGAGAGGGAACGAGAGAGTGGCGACACGTAGGCTTTTGCGTTGGACTAGGTTCGTCTTTTAAAACAAAATATTAGATGTGAACACTTTGCATAAATTTTGGGCTGCGAGGGCTCGACAGTGGAAAGTCTTTGAAGAGTGAATCCAAACGTCAAATTCTTGACTCGACAGATATCCTGTCCCATGATCCTGACGGTCATTCCACTTGCTGTCGTTGGAATGGTTCTCTCTCTAGCGTTTGCTACCCTGTGGACGGCTCCATATTTGGAGATCTCGCTCGCTTTAGTCGCTGGAACCCTCACAGCGTTCGTCTGTGGTTTGGAATTCTAATTGGAATCCTAATTGGGTGGTACCCATACTGTTTTCACGCACGTGATCGAAAACCGCCCGACAGTCCAGAACACTCACGTTCCTCACGCTTCTTGCTAGCGTCTTACGCTACACGGTGCCGGGTCGGATGCGCCAGAAATTAACGTCGTTGTAGGCTTCATCGCCCATACTCCGTGTCCGCACATGCGACGAGAGCACGTCCGAGACAAACTCTTCGGTCGCGGTGCACACGCGCTTCATGGACCCCGGTGGCAACAGCATCATCATCCCCAGCGACCGTGGCGACGACGGAAGCGACGACGACGACGACGCCGTGAGCGATGGCGAGACCGAGACTGACGCATCGCTCGTTAAACTGCCGTGTCGACTAGTCGGCGGACGCGGTGACGGCGAGCAAATCGGTGGAAACATCTTGTCGACCAGCCCTAGCAAGCTCGAGTACGATTCTTGATAGTTCATCATGGAGCGATGGCGCAGTCGGCCGTCGCCTTCATCCACGAGAAACACTTTGCCAGGGAACACGCCGGCTTGGGTGAAGACCACACTGTCGGCGTAGGTCTTGCCAAACGCAGCGTAGAACGGATTCACATCCGGAGGGAAGAGCGTGCGAATCCCGTTAAGCGCAGCAAATTTGAAGTCGCGCGTCACGCTGGTCGGGTCGTCCGTGTCGGCTTCGAGTAGTCGATCAGGTGACAAGAGGACCGGTCCGTTTGGCAAGGACTGATCTCGGTCTCCACTAGACCCTCGCAGCATATCGTGGATGAGTTTGGCCTGCGACAGCCCACGGCTTGTGAGATAGACAACGCGGTAGCCATTCCGTGCGGCGCGGGCATAGAACGCGAGTGCACCGTGGTGAGGCCCCACCGAGTCGGTCTCTTTGGTAGTCAGTAGGTGACTCAGGCGACGGCTCGTTGGCGCACGTGAGATGGCGCCGTCAATTTCGGCAATGATAATCTTGGCCGAGACAGGCCAGAGATAGAGCTTGGCAGCGATGCGTTCGGACCCGTTCGCGGTGGCCAAGACAAACTCGATGTCGTTGGTCCCGTGATGAAGACTCATTCGCGAAAGCTGATCTTGTGATGGTAGCAGCGTCTTGCTAAAATAGGCTTGCGGCGAATCTATCGGTGACGGCGATGGCTTGACAGGCACTGGCTGGAAGGGCGATCCTGCTGTACTGGACTCGCTACAAGTAGACGATGAGCGTGGAAACCACTGGAACCACCGTCGCGATCGCGGCTCGTCTTCATCACTGTTATCATTGTCGCGTACTAGGTAGGCATCGTCTTCAGCTTGGTCATTGTCTTCTTCTTCGTCTTCTTCTTCCACGTCACCAAACCAAAACGATGACTCGAGGCGCTCGGACGACCGACGGAAGGCACGGGTGTTCTGAACCCACGAACACGCGAGCGGCAGTGGCGAGGAACTGGGAAATAACACACGCGACACGAGATACGCTTGCGTGTGGGTATCAAACGGACAGATTTTGCCGTCGACGAGGAACCGGAGATGGGGATTCTTGAGCAGCGACGCGGCGTTTTCTTTAAAGGCCTCGAATGTGATAATATGCTCTGCGAAGATTGCATGGGCGTGATCGCGCGTCTGGGCTTCGCCCAGGAGGTGGCCACACAGCGACATGCACGGATGGTCTACAACAGCTCCAATTTGTTAAAATGATATATCTCTGATTCTGAGAATTACCAGACCACTGACCTGAGACGTAAGATTTGGACTGGAGGTTCTGGAGGGTCTCGGCTTCGACCGCGTCGAAATACACGGACGCACTCTTGACCATGGCGTGGGTCTCGCCATCCGTAGGCGTCGCTTCTGCACCGCTGGCTAAATCGTCTACGGACGCCGCACGTACAATGGGTAGACCACCCCATCCCCACGTGAGGCGTTCCGACGGTGCACTGGTTTCGCAGTGGAGCGATGGCGGTCGAGGGTCTGTCACGAGTCTAACATCAAGCACGCGTCAGCATAGTGAATGCAAGTGAAAAGGAGTATGGACGGTAGTTTACCTGTAGGTATCGCGCCACTCGGCCGGCTCGGCGGATGAGAGGTTCTCTGTCAGCAATGGACTTGGCCGTGTTTTCGTGGTCGCAGAGGAGAGAGGAGACTCTTCCCTTAAAACCGAACCTCTCGCAGACCGTGGTGCTGCCGTTGACGACGGACTCGCGAGTGGTGACGTGCGGTACTCATCGTCAACCGGCGATTCCACCTCGTCCACAAAGAACGCTTCGCCTGCCGCCCCCAACTACGTCCAGCCAATCCAACACAGCTCTCGTCAGTCATACAAAATTCAAGTCAAGTCACCTTCAAGTACACCTGCTCACCTTCATGTGGACGTCGGGTACGACCATGCCGTTGACCACCAGTGTCACGATCTTGTCGGCTTGATTACTGAGTTCGACGCGGCCAAAGTGGACGTGGAACGGCGTGCACTGCACAGCACCGCTCTCGTGCTGCACCGCAACAATGTCGATCGCACCCGAGGCCGTTGCGTGATGGAAATCAAAGACATTCGTGACATAGTCTTTGACCGAGTATATGACGTTCATCCCCAATCGAGTTTGCGGCCAATAAAAGTGGTTCTTTCGCGATCGGGTCGGCGCGTGGTTTGGCAGAAGGTTGGTGCGATGGCTGGATGCGTGTATTGTTGTGTAGGCGGTGGACGGTGAGCAGTGGCGCAAACGAGAGACGGCGCGAGGGGTCGCGAGATGAAGGTGGGTCGTCCAATTGTTAAATGCTTGCTTCTCTCGATCCCAGCGAAAGCAGGTGACGTCGCGACTTGAAGAACAACGTCAGAGCTTCAATACCGCTATTTTGACCAATTAGAAGCTTCTAAAAGAAAATTTAGCCAATCACTAGGCTTGAAGTTTGGACATGGGTTACTTTTGTAAAGGAGGATGAGTCTGGCTCCCACTGAAATCTGACGTCGTGGACCAGGGCGGAATGATGCAGGTCACCACCAAGCACCATACATATTGCCAAATCTAAATCCCATCGGCCTTCCTCTCACGATGGCATGCTGTAGCGTCTGAACGGATGTGCACTCGCATGAGCGGTTTCACTACAGTTCAGTAGTAGCCGACCAGCTTAATCAGAGGTTATCAATAACCTCCGAAAATGCAGCTTCTTAGAAGTCTCTCCACTCCAGATGAATGCTATTTTTGTGTATTCCTTTAGTTCTCTCGTTTCTCTCCGCTCCTGGTAAAATCTCCCCTGGCTTCGGGGTGAGTAGGTGAGTGGAGACGAAACGTGGGTACCGTAAACGGTAGGCAATGGAAAATCGTGTTCCGATAAAATAGGTGGAGAAAGAATTGGGTCTACATGGTCGCGATCTCGATGTCCGACACGCGCGAGTCGTCTTTTCGGCGGGCCGTGTCGTTTTCAAAGTCGCGCATACTGCGTGATTCCATATGGGCGACCGAACGCTTGTGGTTGTAGGCGCGTGGGATTTTGCCAATGTCCGGCGGTGTGTACCCACCACTCGAGAGCGGCTCGCAGGGGACAAACTCAAAGCGACACGCTTGGCCACGCATGCTCACATCGACCAGTAACCCATCGCCATTGCGGATGCCGACGTAACGCCGGTGCTGGTTCATGCTCTTGAGGTACCCCAGGGAAGAGTATTCCCACTGGAGACCGGTCGTGCCGCGGACCCACCGCGGGTGCTTCATGCGGAGATCGCGAAAACACGAATACGTCGAGCGGGAAAACATACAGTCGCCCGAGTCGTCGTGGACAAAACTAACTTTGATGCAGTTGTAGACCTTGGCATAGCACTCGAGCCGAAACGGTGTGCGGCCACAGAGCTCGGGGTCGTCGCCTTGCGGCACGACATCGACTTGACCACTTGGTAGAATGCGGACATACTTGTTGCCATCAACTCGTAAATAGACATACTTGCCGGCGAGCGCGAGGACGCTGTCGAGCACACTGCGCGAGAGGGCTTTGATATCTTCGATTTCGTGAATCAGAGCATCGACGTCTTCGGTGGGAATGCGGCTTTCAAACGGCACGCGGCCTTTTGCGCGTGTAAGGTTTTGCTTGCACCACTGCTCGCCGGTCATGCACCAATGGGCCGCGTGCTCGCAGTTTTGCTTAAAAATATTAAAGTCGCCGCGGCCGAGCCCTAGTAAGAACTTGCACCGTGCCAGCACGACTTCGGGTAGATCACTCTTGGTCAAATGGACTTCGCCCCAGCGCGAGATGATTTCGCGCAAGCCCGAGGTATGGTACTCGACCAGTCGCAAGTGGTGGACATCCCGGTTGTAGAGGAATTCCTCCAGTGTCGAAATCCGAAAACATGAATCGGCTTGGGCTTCGGCGTACCCTTCGAGCGGACTCCAGACGTGGCACACTTTGATGTCGGCCAGTGTATCGCCTGAAGCCCACACTAGGCCGTGGTGCTGGTAGCTAATGGGCCACCGGCTGTGGTCCCAGATCGCAATGTGGTCGCCGGGCCGCAGCGACCGCGGGTCCAGTACTTTGGTGTAGACGCCGCCCATTGCCACTACTGTAGTCGGCTTCTGTCAGTGGAATCGGCGAGTGGACGATAGAACGGCGTTGGCGACGTTGGCTTGAACGTTGGCGTTTCCTGGTGTCTCCGGAAACCACTGCGGCGGCGAGAAACGGGTGGGCGGAGAGGTGAGGAGTAGCGGACTCACTACGCAAGTCCCTACTCTATTCCTCGTGGACAGGACCCCCAATAAACAGCGGGCTGTGTGGGTAATGGTCGGGTGTCCAGAATGGCCGAAATGGAATGCGAATTGTCCCACGTCAAGCTTGAATGAAACAGGCGTGTTGTCGGACGTGCGTACTATATCACCTGCGTTGAGTAATGGAAAATATCGTACAGTGGAGGATATGGGAGACAGTGGTTATGCGACATGGGTACACGTGGGTTGACTCGGGTCCGCACCATACATAGTCTGGCGTCCAGACTGTACCCTGCTTTTGTGCCATCCCGCGCTTTTGTGACATCAGCGGGTGGGCACACCAAATACAAAAGGTTGGCCAAGGGCACCATGAGCGACGACGACTATGAAGACGGCGAGATCCTCGAGGAAGGAGAAGAGCCAGAAGTCGCTCCAGTGACCACAAATGGCGCAAAAGCGATCACTGCTGTATCCGCTGTGTCTGTGGCCTCAGAAGCGTCCAAAAACGATGACGAACAACCGCAAAATGGCGCCACACCAACCAGCTTACTGCCTCACCCCACCTCACTACCACAGTCCAATGAGTATGCAGCCGCGCCGCGTGGTGGGTATCGGACGCCATCGCCGAGTGCCTGTGTTGGTGTGAAGCGCGCACACTCAGACGCAGCTGGCGTACCGCCTCGCCACGCACACCATGGTGCATCGCGACCAGCGCATGCAACGACCAATAGCTCCTCGAGCAGCTACGACCAGGAGCCTCTCCGGCGACGCGACGACTACACCGAGTACGCTGAAGGCATGATCTTGCGCTTCCCACGGCAAGTCGTCAGCAGCAGTGTGCTATTGAATTTCGGGTTGTGGGCCGAGGCGTTTACGAGCCGCTCGCGCAAGCGATTGGACGTGGACGATTTGAGGGATGTGCTCCTCAATGTACTGGACCAAAAACCCAATGTGAATCCGTTTTTAATGGAATCGCTCTTTCCCCACAAAGCGCCGCCCACCAAAGTGTGCGTCGTGCTGCTGGGCAATCTCCACCCTGCCGTGCTCCAGCGCCACCGCCCCGACTTGCCATTCTTTGACGCGTGCACGTCCGTCCCGTGCGTACTCTCGAATGCGAGCCAGGATAAACGCCGCGAAATGCCACTGCCGCAGCTGCTCTATCGCTTTCCCAAGCCACCCGTCGACACCAAGTACGTATCCCTCTTTCTTCGTAGGCCACGTGAATCTAACCGCATTGTCTTCCTTTGACTGTGTAGAAATTTATCGGGCGAGCAGCTTTTCTACGAGCACGAGCTCACGTTTCTCATGGCTCACTCCATTGGGTGGAGCGATGAGGTGATTCTCCAGCCCACTGGTGTGTTTGCCCGCAAGAGCCAGCCCCAAGGCGGGACTTGGGTTCTCGACGGCGATCTGCTTCACCTCATGTGGCGACTGCAGCGCAACAAGGCCGACGAAGCCGACGGCTTGGTAGGGGACGAGTTGGAAGGGGACGACTCGTTTCGTCTCGATGTGCTTGTGGCCGAAGACCCGTCGATGCAGTATTTTGTGACTGAGACAGTTACCGATGCGACGTATGCCCACGAGACCCCTGACCACATGAAGACCAAGCGCCAACGCACCGACGGCGACCAGCCACGCAAGATTCGCATGTCGCTGATCAAAGCCACGGTCGCGACGGTGCCTCGCGACGAAAGTGGTGCCGTCATTCGCAGCGAGAAAGCACTGAAAAAGACGACTCTCACTAGTACGGACGCGGCTCTTACGCCAGCGTTCGATGTCTCGAGTCTCACGCAAGCCGACTATGACGATTTTGTGATCTCGCACCAAGAGCTCGTCCACCATTTGTTCCCCGTCGACGTCACCGTTGAACAAGATGCACTGATGAAAGAATCCAAGCACGCGAGTCGCGATGTGTTTGTCCAAACGCGGCCGCGGCCCGCCTCGGTCCCCACCCTACCCGCCAAGACTGCGGACGTGATTGCGTTGGATTGTGAAATGTGTGAGACCGACATTGGCATGGAGCTCACGCGTGTGACGGTTGTGAATGTGTTCGGTGAAGTGATTTATGACCAGCTCGTCAAGCCGCAAAACACCATCATCAACTACCACACGCAGTACAGCGGCATCACTGAAGACATGCTGGCGTCGACACGCTGCATTCTCGCCGACGTCCAGCGCGATTTGCTCGAGCAATTCCTCTTTGACGACACGATCTTAGTCGGCCATTCGCTCACGAGTGATCTCCGGGCGCTTCGGATTGTCCACCTCAAAATCGCTGATACTGCGATTCTGTATCCCCACGAGCGCGGGTTCCCATTCCGCGCGTCGCTCAAGCTGTTGATGAAAACGTATTTGGGCAAAGACATTCAGACAAAACTGCAGCACGGCCACGACTCGGCCGAAGATGCGCGCGCCGCGATGGAGCTGCTGATTCAAAAGATCCGGCGAGGGGCCGAGTATGGTCTCCCCGACATTGCACTGGCGAGCACAGCGTTTGAGACGCTCGTTGACAAACTAGCGACTCGCAACAAACGACTCACGATGCTGACATACGAGCACAAATTGGCGGGTGAGTGGGAACTGGAAGAGACAAAAGCGTGGGATCGCTACGCCAGTGGCCACCATCAAGTCGCGATCCACAACCCCAGCGTCCACGCCACGACGATCATCGAAAAGCACAGTGACTCAATGGAGAAGCACCCGACGATAGCAGAGGTCTCACACGCTGGGTTGGATGCGGATGCGTTAGTAGAGAAAGTCAAGGCGGCGACAGACCGTGGGGACGACGTGTGCTGGGTCGAGATCAACCAGCTCAGCGACCCGGCCGCCGCCAAGGAATTTATTCTCCACCACGGGCGTTGGATGCGACGCCAAGAGACCTACTGTGATCAAATCGATACTCTCTTGTGTCGTCTCCGCGACGAAGCGATAGCCGAGCACACGCTCATGCTCGTGGTCCCGCAAGGCGACTTGGGGGTCTTGCGCTACGTTAAAGCCCTCAGCACGCGCGCGCGCTGGAACGACGTGACCCCGGAAAAAGCGATCGTGAGTGAATTGAAAGAGGCCGTGTCGGATGCCTTTCGTGGGGTCTGGGACGGCTGTGCGTTCTTCACCCAGAAATGAGAGTAGGAAACTAAAGTGAAAAGAAAGATGAAAGTTTTGAGAAACGAGAGGACATATCCTCCTACTCCGAGTCTTCTTCGTCGACCGTGCGTCGTTTCTTGACGTTGCGGACAATGTCTTCTTCTTCGTCGTCGTCGTCGTCGGGCTCGTCGTCGACGTGGTCTTGTTCACTGTCCGAGCGGTCTTCGCGTGCACGGCTGCGACTGTATTCGTCGAAGCCATCGCCGTGGAACGACGACGCCGACGGCCGACGCGCTGGCGGGGCTGGGCGACGGTTGCCTCCACCTCCTCCATTCTTGTTCCGGCTGCGGCCGCCAAACTGCTCTTTGATCGCTGCAACATTGTCGCCGTCGTCATAGTCGCCACCGTCGTACCCTTCTTCCAGAAAGGACGCGTCCATGCGCGATGCGCGGCCGCGGTCGTCTTCAAACGTCTGCCTGGCTTTCTTGCGGTTCTGGAGACGCAAGCGGTCTTCATTGATCTTGGCGCGCTGCTCTTGTTCGCGCTCGCCATCCATTTCCGAGATATAGTGCTTGATTTTCTGGACGCCTTTGTTGTGCTTAGCCCGCATCGACATGGTCAAGCTTTTGTGGGATTTACTGGACGTGGTCGTCGGTCGAATCGTCAGTTTTTCCTTGAGGCGGCCGTGGCATTCCAAGACTGTCTCTTGCCCCATGGCGTCGACATCGTCATCGAGCTGGGGTTTGTCGCTCGAGACTTCGCTCACAAACAAGAACGAATTGGGAATCTTCTGCCGAGACAGGTTCAACGCTTCTCTCCCCACAAAGAGCGTGAGCGAGCCGTCTTCCCACTGCACGACCTTGGCGTTCGACTCGCGCAATGGGCGGTTGGTCGTAGGATCGATCTTGACATTCCCGCTGGCGTCGCGCTGGTACCGCCAGCGGACATAGTTGCGGTAGAGCATTTCGTCCGACGGATTGCTCATCTCGTCTTCGATCGCTTGCTTGGTATAAGCCTCGGGCACGAGCCGCAGGATATTGGGCATTTTGCAGATAAACGACGTCGTGGTCTTGGACGGCTTGGGGGTCTTGGGGAGCCAGATCTCGTTTGAGTGACTCGTGCCGGAGGTGCCGCTGTGGCTCACGCCGTGATCGTCGGCGTATAGCTGCTCTTGCGCCGCGCGGTTCTCTTCGCGCACGGGCGACTCTTTGATGCCGCTGGCTTTGAACTCTTCTTCTTCGGAATCATAGTCCGAGCCAAACAAATCTTCCATTTCTTTTTCTTTGTTCTGGTCTTCGTCACTGGATGCATTACCCCCCCCACTCGCAGTTTTGGTAGTCGTTGTTGCTATGGCGGCGGCTGCAGATGGCTTGTCTTCGGCGCTGTCGCCGTCGTCTTCGTCGTCGCTGAACAGACCAGCGTGGGCAGCCGGTTTGGGGGCGTCTGCCGCGCCGCCTTCGCTGCTCTCGCGCACAGTAGGCTTGGTGGAGGGTGCGCTCAGGTCAAACTCATCTTCGCTGCTGTTGCTGGCTTCTGGCGACGACATACTGCACCGACAGAGCCGCTGGTCTGCCCAAAGTTTTGCCTGGAATTTGCTTTCGCTACCACTGGCGTTTCCTCCCCTTTGCTGGAGGAATACTAAGTACGCTGCGTACTTAGCAAGTGATCTGTAATTCGATTGGCTATAATTCACAATCGTACTTAGTCGAAGTATGATCTCCCCTTTGCCCCTGCCAAGTGGCACTACAAACGAAGAAAGCAAGCTAAGGGAAAATGGCCGAGCCGGACGACTTGTTTACGCTGAAGAACCAGCTCTGGGTGGGCAACTACCAGAATGCACTGAGTGAAGCCAACATGCTGAACCACCTGCGCGACGGCATGAGCCAAGAACGAGACGTCTACGTGTACCGTGCGCAGCTGGGACTCGGCAACATTGCCCTAGTCCTCCAGAGCATCCCCGACGCGGCGACCACGCCGATCTCGCTCAGCGCGATCAAGCTGCTGGCGACGTACCTTAATGATGGTGACAAAGAGATGATTGATCTCACGCTCAAAGAGTGGCTCGCCGATCCGCACAGCGGTGAGAACGCACACTTACTTTTGGTCGCCGGCATGATTTTCTCGCGCGAAGGCAAACTCTCGGACGCCTTGTCAGTGCTCACTAAAGGCAATACGCTCGAGCATCACCTGTACATTGTGCAGCTCTATTTGCAGTTGGAGCGTATGGACCTCGCGCACAAGCAGGTCCAGGAAATGCGCCGCATTGAAGAAGACTCGACGCTTACGCAATTGGCGCAAGCGTGGGTGCTTACACTCAAAGGCGGCGACAAGGCCGACGAAGCGACGCTCCATTTCCAAGAACTCACGGACCGTTTCGGTGCAACCCCCCTTTTGGTGAACGGCGCGGCGGCGGCGTTCATGGCCATGAAAAATTACATTGAAGCCGAGCGTCTGCTGCTCGAAGCACTTGGGAAGGATCAGACCAACGCCGATACATTGGTGAATCTGATTGCCGTGAGTGCCCACTTGAACAAGCCGTTTCAGCAGTACGCGATCCAGCTCCAACAAGTCGCGCCGCAGAACACGTGGCTCGAGAGCTTTGTCAGACTTGACCAGGAATTCTCGGCAACCGCAGCGACGTTCTCGTAGATGTCGCCAGGTGAGAATCAGAAACAAGGGTGGTGATGTGTGAGTAAGGGAGAAGAAGGAATACAGCTCCAAAAAATGCGTCTCTCTTTAGTCGCCTGTGGGAGAGCTAGTGATCGCACTTTCTTGCAAAGTTTTCTTGTGTCTTCTGTCTTGTCACGAAGTGAGGCGATGTACTGCTTTACTGTAGTAGAGCTGTGCCATTAACGCGACAGTTCCTTGTTCATAAACTTTCGCTTAGCGAACAGCATCCACCACTTGCTGCGCGTGCCATCGGCGTAGACTTCGTCTGGCAGACGATTCGCAATCGCTTCTCGAAGCTGCTTTAAAAAGCCTCGGATCGTCTCTGAATTATACAATTTCTCGTGATTAGAATCATTGCGATAGACTATCTCTTTAGCAAATGCGCCTACCTGCTTCGTTGGCACTGGACGGCGCACGCACCAGACCGCCGAGTGGGAAGTTCGAGTCACCGGGGATCGCAAACTGGTCCACTGCCGTCTGCTGTAGCACGCGAATCGCTATCATCCCAAATTCCATAAGTCTCTCGTCGTGTGTAGCTCCTCGTAGTGCGGGGTTCGTACCGTCAGTTTTAGTGGCGCACTTGTCGAGTTTCTTGAGACACAGGTGGACAAATAGCGTGCCGTAGATGAGCACACGATCGGCATTTCCTTTGATCTCGTAGTTGGTAAACATGACGTTGGCCCGAAAGAGTTGGATGATCTCGTCGACAATGTCGTCTTGACCGTCTGGCGCGGGCGGCGCCGGGCCGCGTGCGCGTGTCTTAATCGGCAAGATCGCACAGCCGCAGGCTTCCTGCGCAGACAGCTCATTGAACGACGAGTGATACGCTGGCATAGTCGCAATAGGATAAGGAACGTCGGCTTCCTTCTCTCAGTCTATCTCGTTGGGATATGGGGATTTAGCCCGTGTCACACAGAGATCAACATCATCGGGGTCGCCCGATCGAAGGCATCATCGTACCGGTTCACTACCGGTTTATTAGGCGGAGATTGATTGGGTAGAATTCGATCGACTTCAACTTGGCTACTGAACTTGCAGAGCAAAATGAGCTAGCTCGATCCGCTGTATGCGATGGCTTCATCATCCTCCCACCACGCAACACTCATTCCATCCATCACACTGAAATAATCCTGATCATAGTTCATGCATCATTATATACACGAAAACGATCGCTGTATTACATTCACTCAAAAACAAAAGGCATTGTCTCGCTGCTCACGGGTGTGGCCACCCACCACTTTTTCCTTACGCCGACTGGGTCGTCGCCATCGCACTGACAGCCGTGGCCACCACAGGCACCGATGGCAGCGGCACACTGTCGTTCGTCGACTTGGTCGAACTCACTTTTGCAGCGCTAAACTCTTCGTCGTCTTCGTCGTCGCTATAGTCGATCGTAAACACTCCAACAAAACTCTTTTTCTCTTCTTGCGTCGGTGATGTGAACGCTGCCGCATCCCCAACTTGCGGCGCGTCCGTCTCCGCAGCCGTGGTACTGTCTGCCTCGCCGTTCGCCTTTTCTTCGTCTTCCGTCGCGCGCGTATCGATCTCGTCCGTGGTTGACGACCCTCGGTCGCTCCCACCGTCTTCGGCGGTCGCGGTCTCAGACGATGAATCGTTCTGGTTGCTGGTCGAATTGCTGCGTCGCCAGCCGCTGAGCTTGGGCATCTTGACGTCCGAGAGTTTACTCCGCATACTCGAGAGCGACGTGTTCATGGTCGTGAGCGACGACCGCGACAGCGACAGCGACGGCGCCAGTGCACGACGGCTGGTCGGCCGTGGGATCGGCGCCGCGGCTTCGTTTGTCGAGACAATACTCGCGTCGCCTTCGCCGCCATTCACCAACATGGTCGTGGTCGTGGGCATCGCGCTCTTCTTGCGTCGCATCTGGGTCTTTTTCTTTTGCTTGAGGGGATCTTCGCCCGTCCGCAAGATCGTATCGTACCGACAATAGTAGCACTGATCTTCGACGTGGCACAGCAATTCATGGGGCGAACTGCCGGGGTCGTCGCGCATGAACGCGTGCCACGACGAGTAGCCGCCATCCAAGCAGCTGATAAAGCGAAAGCCCTTCTTCTGGAAAAACAGTGCCGCGCGGTTCATGGAGTCGGCGTCATGACGCACGGCATCGCGGACGCTGGTCTTTTGCTCTTCGGTCCTGATCAGCTCGGGCGGCATGCCAACGCCGTCGCCAACGAGCACAATGTGGATCTGCGACTTCATTGGGTTCAATGCCCCCATCGTCCGCTCAATCAGCTCGGGCGAATCAAACACCGACGGGTCCAGTGTAAATGCCGCTGGGATCTTGCCGCACTTGAGATCGTCCGAGCTGCGGAGCCCACGGCAGTCAACCACAAAGTACCGAAGTCCAGTTGCGCCGTTGTCGCCCATCCCCACCGAGCGCTTCTCGCCCATGACTTGACGGGCGACTTCGTCGACGCCAATCGGCAGTGCAAACAATGCCGGCGCCGGCTCAAAGAGTTCGGCCGGGTGTTCCCACTGCGTGCGACCGGTTGGAGTGTGGTACCAAAACGTCTTGCCGGCCAGCGACCGCGACTCGCGTCGCTGCCATTGCGACATGTCGACATCGCGTTTGGCTTGCCCGACACTACGTTTCTTGGCAATGGCTGCGTCGTCAAAGGCAATCTCCATGGCACGCCGCGAGCCACAGCACGACGTGTCTTTGGCTTGGTCCCACTGCGAGCACGTGTAGCTTGTTGGTGTACGGCTCCGCAGTCGAGACGCCAGCATACACACAAACTGAGCGTGGGGTTCGTCGTGGAGTGCGGTCGCAAACGCGCGTTTGACTTCAACGGCCACGGCGTCGCCTGACTGCAACGCCGTGAGCTGCTCGCGCGCGCCAACGAGCGTCGCGACCACGACAAACACGCCAAACAACGCGTCACCCGTGAGCAAGTACTGGTCCATGACGTGTACAAAGGCCTTCGGCGAAAACGCATTGTACGTATCGTCCAACACCAATTCTTCCGGCACGAGTTCGCCCGGTTCGCTCCAGCCCGTGGGGCACCACTGGTTCAAAAAGTGCGCGAGTGACGGGTCGTGGTAACTCAGCAACTGCTCGACGAGCTGCTGGCGTTCGCGGCGCTTGCGGGCACGGAGGTCGGCGACCGGATCGCTCGCGACCGAATTGGCATCGCCGTCGAGCGACGATGTGTCGATCGACGCGTCGCTCTCGCTGTCGGCGATCGAGAGCCGCGCCAGCACGCTCGCTGTGATTGCCACGGTCGTGAGCGACGATGTCGACGCGACGGGCACCGAAGGGGTCGTAAACGGCGACTGCGTGTTGTTGACGAAGTGCGGTAAAAAGCTCGCGCAAAACTGGTAGAAGCAGTCGTAGATCGTCGGGAGCGGGAGGTTCAGTAGGAAAAACACTCCGACCACGCGCGCCATGCCGCGTTCGTACTCGACCGATTTGGTCGTGAGGAACCAGACCAACAAAATCTCCAGTTCGCTCTGGACTTGGGCTCGTTTGCTTTCGTCATCGGCTTCGAGCAACCGGCTGACGTCCTCGCACTCGTCGACCAACAACGGATCGCGCGGGAGTTTACTCAGACGCGCCATCATGCGCTCGAATTCCTGGGCTGCTGCGCCGTGCTGGTTGCGCTTGTAGACATTGAGCAATACCTGCCAAATCTCGCCACGCAGTGCCGCGCAGGCTGGGGGCAAACACGGGTATGCGGCCGAGAGCACGCAGTTACGCACTTCCTCGACGCCGGGACGCCGTGTAATCGGCCGCAGCGCCAGTGTTTCGGCCGTGGCAGCCGCCGAAGCAGTAGAAGTAGCAGTGGACGACGCAAGCGACGATGCGGTGAATAACTGGACCAACTCGTCGGCGAGGTCAGCGCGCTCCTGCGAAGCTTTGGACGCCCACAAACGCAGTTTTTGACGCAGGAGGATCTTGCGCAACGCATCGTGTTGCTGCGTCGCACGCGCGGCGTCTCGTTCCATCACTAGCGTTCGGGGAAAGTGTAATAGAGCGAGCGAGTCGAGTGATGAATGCAGGATGGGATGGGATGGGATGAGAACCGAATCGCTTGTTGTCAATGGGGAGGGAAGCCCGTAATAAGTATTACCGTAATTGGAAGAGACGGACTCACTCACACGGGGCCAAGTCAGTTGCCGTCCTGTATTGAGGGATGGGACGGTACGCTCTATTTTTAGTTCGATTTTAGGCCAATCAGATGACACGAGAACGCGAATGGGAGCTGCTCGAGCGTGAGGTGCTCACACGTCGCAGATAAGATCCATCGAAAAGAAGCCATCTGGAGAACAACGAGCTAGCTGTAGCTGGTCAGGACGCTCGAGTCAGCTGCGCAAGCAGCGTCTGTGACGTTGCGAACGCATCCAATGGCTGCAACTGATCAATGCGGAGATCCACAGAAAAGTCAGCGTCCGCCGCGACGACGTGCTGCGGTGGAGACCGCGAGAGAACCGCATTGTAGTCTTTTCCAGTGGCCTGCCGCAAAACCGAGCGTTTTGCCGGGAGACTTAATTGCGAAAACACCTCGGCCGGTACGCCCAAGAGAATGCTCACGGCTTCGCCGTGGCACGTTGCATGAATGACGAAATGGCCCAAACTGCCGTCGTCGATGCGCAACATGAGATCGCAGTAAGTTTGAACCGTAGCGTCCATGCCCACAAAGATCTCGTTGCAAAAGCCGCACTTCCAGCGTGGCAATGGACTGTTTGCTCGGCTTGGAGCTATCTCTAATGGCCGCTTGCATGGGCGATGCGCGAGCATCGTGGAGAAGCCATGTTCGCACGACTCGTCCCATGCAACGGCGGAAGCGTCCGGCACGAGCCATCCGACTTTGGTCACAGTGAACCGATGCGCGACCATCGCGACGTGGCGCGTCGTTTCAGGATGCTGGAGATATTGACGCAGGAGATGAGTCGCGCGGTCTCGCGGAAATCTTGTACCAATAACGCCAGGGATCACGTTGATGGCAAAGAGTCGCGATGCCGTAAACACATCGCTCTGGTGCCCAAACATACTCTCCCAGTCGGAACTCAAGGCAACGACTGGAGATCTGTAGGCGTGATTTGGGAACGCAAACTTTGCGCGTTCGTCTTGTGCTGGCGTGAGCTTTTGCTCCGGCGCGTGCTCGTCTCGTAGTGATCGGATCGCCGAATCCCCACGCATATCTACGGCGACAAGCCCCTCAATCAACACGGTCTGCCCCACGCGAAGCTGCAACGCTTTCACGGCGGTCGCTCCTGTTAGTTCGATGCTGCAAACCTTGTTTGTGGTGGCATCGTAGAGGTCCACGAGCACCACAAGGTAGTACTTGGAGACGACGGCGCGATCGAGCGACGGCCGCTGAGCCGAGCCATTAAAGTGCCCTTGGCTTTTAGGGTTGTAGTAGGCGTAAAAGAACGCAGCGAGCAGTGGGATCCCGTGAGATACTTGGATAACCGCAACCTGTCCGTATAGAGAGAACCCGATCCAGTTCTTTGCCACGGCGCCGACCGACAGGACGCTGTGGTGAGCTCCTGGCTGGAGATCCGTGCGGTAGCGATCGCTGTCAATCGACAAGACGGAGTGATTGTCCTGGATATGTGGACTCACAAAGAGCGTTGTCGCGCTGCCGTACTCGAGGTAGTAGACGCACCGCTGTTGCGACGAGTACTCTTCGTACACCGACACAATTTCGGTGTCGTCCGATGTACAGACGTGGACAAACGGATGGAGGAGTATCAGCGTGTCGCCGACGTGAAAGAGCCGACTGAGCGCGACTTGGTCGTCCCACAATAAAAGCACGTGCGAGCCCACGACCGAACGGGACGGCGAGGCCGAGGCCACGTCCGTGAGCATAATCACTTGGCGCTGCACGTGGTACGGCGTATTGCACGGTCGGATCGCACTAATGTTGACGACTCTAGCCTTGACCACAAGCTCCTGCAGCAGCGATGACGCCTCGTGGCCCGGAAGCTCTTGGCTCGCCATGACGTCGACTTGGGCAAACGTCAGTGCCTGGGCGTGAAGCATCGCATCGGCGGGTGTGAGGCGGAGGCCAACGTACGACGTGGGCAAGACCGAGGTCGCTGTGTCTGCGACGCGCGTCTTCTTCTCCATGAGCTTGGCGTCGGTAAACTTAATTTGTCGCCCTGACACAAACGGTGCGTCGCGTGGAATGTCCGCGTCCGCGAGCGATGCAAATGCCGCCAGACAGGCGCGAAAGCGCTGGTGGAGAAACATACGCGCCGTGACTGCAGCTTCCAATTCGCTGGCGCTGTCGGTTCCGTGGCCGAGTCGCATATGGATGCAGTGTTTGTTGTATGCAGCTACAGTTGCATCGATCACGGCTTCGTCGTTTTCTTCAAGAAGGTCTTCCAAGCGTTGAGTCTGCGTCTGGCGGATCGAGAGCCGCTCGCGGTGGTGAAGCTGCGACGTGAGCTCTGTGAGCACAATCGCTTCGGTGACGCCATCCGGATACTCTTCGAGTAACCGCAAAGTCTGTGCTATGGACAACGCGCCGCATGTGAGATCATAATCAGGGTTCGAGAAGCGATCTGTTCGAGGGTAGAAATACCTTGGCCAAGACCCACACAAACGGCAGCTGCAGCGGTGTCAGCGGACGGTGCTGACGCGCCCACTGGGCCACAAGCTCGTGCTGGATGTAGTAGATTTGCTGCAGGAAGAAATCACATGGTGGTGTAGTTGCGGTCGCCGCGTCGCGCCCGTCCTTGGCCTTTGGACCATCGATGGGTTCCATGGTGGCCACTAGTGCTGTTGCTTTTGGCGGGAAATATGCTGAATTATGTACGTAACAAGCCCTATCCTTTTCTAATCGCTACAGTATTAGACAAGTATATATAATATTTCCTAATTGACTGGTGTTTCATGAAAATCACGAAAGTGGTGGGGAGATTTCAGGAAATAGTGTCATTTCAGACGAAAAATCATTTTAGCCTATCAGAAATCCTTTTACGAGAATTGCGCAGAAGATTCGAACCTTGAAGCAGATTATTTCTCGCACGCGAAATTGGAAAATGAGACCTCCGTTGTCACCAGACGGCGTCACGTCGGACGCTGGGGACCTGGAAATGCCGCTGCTAACAACACCCAGTGAGCCGCTGGCTAGTCGCAACGGCGCGCGGCCTTCGAGAGTCGCTGTGCTGCTGGCGCTTGGAGGCACGAGACAAAAACGCCGAGATTTCTACGAGGCGATCTGACTGACGGTCTCTGAATGTTGCACAGTCATGATTACAGGCACGGTTGTCCAGTCCGAGGCCTCGCAGGCTCTCCAGGCATGTCTGTCACTCTTCTCTGAGTTTTCCTATTGTGTGTGTTCATGTGTCGATGATTCTACTTTAGGGACGCGCACACTTCAACAAGCCATTCTTCATCACGTGCTTTAACCACACACTCGTGGTAGTGTACCCATCCTCTCGCCTTCTACTTCCCTCCCCCCTCCACTAACCTCCTTACATTCTAGGCCGTACTGCTTCCACTGGTTGCTCTGTACGACAACCTCGTCCACCCTTCCGCCTCCTCGCACTGGCGCAGTCTCACGACTGTCCTCCGTCGCCGCAGCGTCCTTCCTCTTCCCACCCTCGTGTCGATTGGGCTCTTCGTGAGCGTCTTTTCGCTCATCGCCGACTACTTTTGGTATGCTGCGCTGACCGGTGTCAGCGTCACGGCCGCGAACGCCATTTCCAACTGCTCGCCGCTCTTTGTCTATTGCTTTTCGATCTGTTTTCTCCGTGAGCGACTCGACGTTCGTCGCGTCGGCGGCGTGCTACTGGGGTTTGTCGGCGTCACCTGCATCGTTTTCTACCAAAACGCGACTACCGACTGGCGTCTGGTAGACTTGGGCACCGTGCGTGAAGAGAGCGTGCTCGCGGGGCTGCTGGTCGTCGTGTCCTCGGTCTTTTATGCGGCGTTTCAGGTCGCCCTCAAGGTGTTTGTGGGGGAAGACCTCACCGACACAGCGACGGTCCTCCTCCTCGCCGCACTCTCTGGGGTCTTTACGATTCCGCTATGGGTCGTTGGTAGTGTTGTGGTCGCCCACAATCCCATGGCGTCGTTGCGCGAGCCGTTTGGGTGGCCGCAAACCAGCGAGGGTGTCGAATTGCTGGTGGGCAGCGGCGTGCTCTCGGTGTTGGTCAATGTATCCATGCCGCTCATGCTCTGCTGGACCACGCCGCTCGAAACGAGCGTCGGCGGCATGCTGGTCGTACCGCTGGCCGGCGTCTGGGACGTGGTCTTTCACCACACGCGCTTCTCGTCCGGGTGTATCGTGAGCTCGGTGCTCGTGCTCATAGGCTTTGGGGTGCTCGAGTATAAACCCACCGAGTCGAAACACGCCAATCAAAGTGATGAACTGACAGAAGACGAAGCATCTAGTGCGTCCGGAGACGAGGACTTCGGGAAGCAGCATCTATCATGTCCAGATACGATAAGTGTCCACAAGCAGACCATCTCGAGTGTCCGGTAAAAGCTACGAGATGTTGTTCTCTAAAAGCACAATATAATGCATTGAGTTTTACAATCGATCGGATCCACTAATCGTGGCTCTAGGTCTCTTGCTAGGTTACCAGCATTTACACGCCCGCGGGCTTGCGCATACCTTCGGACAGTTCCCGTCCGGCGTACTGGATCATGGCGGTCGTGCGCTTGGCAATGTGCGGGCCATTCCCAAGCGCCTTGACGTTGCCGGTCGTGGCCATGAGTGCCTTGGGCACTTCGGTAAAGTTGAGGTCGGCGGTCTTGGCAGCGTCCGGCACTTTGGCCGGGAACTCTTGAGCCTCTGTCGCAAACGCGTTCGACTGCTCAACTAGCTCGGGCATGGACGTTGCGGCCGCCTCGACGTTCTCGAGAAGCTCCACCAACGCGTCGCGGAACTGGACCGCTGGTTTCGACAGCTTGTCGAGCTTTTTCAGGTCCAATTCGCGGTCGCCCGCCATGATTTTGAGCGCGCCACTGTCACTGGTTTGGACGTTGAGGGCACTCACGTCTTCGGTCTTGGCGACTTCTGCCATAAAGATCTTCACGGCTTCGGACAGACTCGTGATGTGGGCGAGCTTGGCAAATTCCTTGCGCAGTGAAAACAGTGCGATATTCACACTGCGGACGAGTGCGTCCTGGGTGCCGGTCGCAGTGACCAACAACCGGCCGCGCTTGACGACGAGCTGCGTAGGTGAGCTGTTCGCTGCGTCCGTGATCGACTTGTTCAGCTGGTCGGTAGCAAACTTGGTTTTGTCGTGGGCCGCGTTGAGTGGTGCACTCGCATTGATCTTCTCGTTGAGCTGTTCAGGTGTGAGCACTACTTCGTTTTCCTGGTCGTCAAAGTGCCAGAATTCGAGTGTCACAGCCCCCGAGCTAGCGACGATCAGCCGGAGCTGGGTCTCCCCCTGCATCGCGGCAGCCGCCTGCTTGAGGTTTTCATCGCTGAGGTAAATGCCGTTGTGGATCTCGACCATTTCGTTCAGCGGGGCCGCAGCGCGCTCAAAGAAACTATCAAAGTCGGGGATCTTGGTCTCTTTCATCTCGACCGCATCGAGCTCTTGGTCCTCGGGATCGCGCGCGACCGTGACTTGCTTGGAGACCGCGCCGCTGCTGCACACTAGACCCATTCTTAATGGAGGAAAAGAGGTGGGAGAGTGGGTGGTTGGGTGCTTGAGTGCGGCGATGGAGATTCGAAACTGCGGGTTTCTAAGTTGGACGAGGCCGAAACCACACAGGCACCACGCACGCTCGAGTCAGAGCGAGCAAAAGCGGCCTCCGATAGAACGTCGGTTCGTGGGCGAATCGATAGTCCCAAGCGTCGCACCACGTCTTCTGAGGACGAGAGATCAGTGAACATAGAGTCACCTGAGGTTTTGAGCAGTATTTAGAGCAGCCGAGCCTAGAAACCACGCCTACGTCCTCGGTGATCTTTCTTTTTCTGGCATGTGAAATTTGCCCATTCTATGTACGACATAAGCCACTGAATATCGATCTGTCCATAACAATGTGGGTACGCACTCCAATGTGAGCACCGCATTTCTCAAAGTTGGTATTTAACCGTAGTCACTGGATTGGCAGACTACCTTGCTCAATGATATTGTCTCTGTTGTTCACACCAACGTCTTCATGACTCACGTCTTGGAGGTGCCTAGAAATAGCGTACCTATGGAGAGTAGTCACCGCGTTGTCGGGGCTCACGTGTGTGTTACCATGGACTGTGACAAATACGGGTCGTGAGGGAGAGACTACCATATCTTCCCGAATACAGCCACCGCCACATCGTGTAGAAAAGTGCAGTCACTGTGAAGCGGTCTTGGTCTTGTTTGCATCGCGATCACTATTTGCAGTGAGATCGTATCTACTCATCTCATCTACTCGGTAAACACTAATCGTCCAATACATCTCTTTGGGGTTGGCAAGGCGGCATACCCGCTCACTTTTGATTCGCGTTCACTTGGCTCGCGACGCCCAGTACGCCATGCTCGAGCGTACTGGATACAAAGAGCGAAGCCACGTTCCGCACAAGTCGGTCGCGGCGCGTTGGGAATGGATCCAACGCGACGCCGGGCGCCGGGACGGGTGGTGCGTGCAAAGTGATTTTTTCGCTCACAGCAGATATGCCTGGGGTGCAGCTGCCTTGGCTCGTATTTTTCTTCTGGGGTCCCGACCAATCCTTCTCCACATCCACTTCAACGTGGTGTCCGATAGAGACTGATCGATCTGACGTAGCACCTTCATGGAGATTATCTGGAAGCGTGAGATCATCCAGATGTTCGAGGCCTTGAGCCGACCACTTTCGTGCTCCCAAAATATCGAGGTAGTCATCGTCGGAAGATAGCGCGGCAAAGACTTCGGATAGCCCAGCGTCGATATCGTCCAAGCTTCCCACGCACTCACCAATGAGGTTTTCGAGATAGGCATCATTCATGCTCTGCACACGACCAATGACTTTCCGCCGCATACTATCCAAACTCTTCCCAACATAGACCGTGGCAGCCGATTCCGCAGACTCACCAACCAAGCTCTCACTTTCGGGAATAGGCCCATCCCAGAGTGCGTGCTTCCCTTCTGAAGTAGCATCAATTTGCGTGAACGGCCGCTCATCAACTGACTCTGACTCCGCCGCCGTACAAACCGCTTCCACGACTTCCACGACATCCACAGCACACGACAGCTCCTCCACCACCTCGGGCTCCACCATCACAGGTGCACAACTCTCGTCTGCGACAGCTTCGCTCCACAACGGCTCCGACGACGCCACTTCC